>JAVKLF010000161.1:17117509-17128248 GCA_034783495.1 Millerichthys robustus | reverse complement strand
GAGAAGATTAGAGGAATTAGATGGAGGGTTTCAACCTATCAAAATCCTAATGCAAACTTGTGCTGAATGAAAGTTGCCAGTGGTGGTGAAAACCCTGACCCTTAACAGCTAAAACCTGCAATGGTCGATAACCTTTTTTCTGGTTTTCTTATAATTTTGTTGGGCTTTATTCTCAGTGTAAAGTTGTATTTTTTTCATTGTTTAGCCCTTGTAATTCATTTGTATTGTGTTTGTTACTGTGTTTCGTTCTCGTTGGTAAGATCTTTATATCCGTTGTTTTTTGTTCTTTATATATGATTACCCCTAGATGTCCTCAGTTAGCCTTATTTTTTTCTCCAGATTGTCATTACCTGTTTTTTCTTTGTGAACTCACCTGTATCAATCTGACCGGTCACTCCTACCTTTGTATGTGCTCCCTGGTTTCTGTTGTTTCCTGTCAAATCTTCTGTTGGTGTGTTTCTCACATCAGTGTTGTCTTGAATTTCTTTTAGCCGTTGTGATTTATTGATAAATTATTAATTTTAAGTTGGAATTTTATTAGAAGTGATTTTGTTATTGTACAGTCTGCATTTCAGTATTACATGAAACAGGACTAACTGAACCAATAAACACAAACCTAATGAATAATATACATGTTGAACAGAATGAAAAGCTGCATGGTGGTGTAGGGGTTCACTTTGTAGTCTTGCAAAAAGAAGGTCATGTCCCATAAAGTCTGTGTGTTTTTGTTTCAACCTTCAGGTAATCTGGCTTCCTGCCACATAGCAAAGACACGCATGTTAGGTTGGTTGGAGAAAGTGAATCATAAATACACACAGACACTTATGAGGCACTGATGGAAACAATGAACACGATGAGGCAGCTGCTGTGCAGCAGTGGTGGGACGGCCAACTTGGGACCAGAACGTTACAAGTTCAGTTCCCTGCCATGCCCACATATCCATGAGCAAGACATCTAGTCCCCAACTGCTCCCCTGGCAGCTTACATATCTGCCCTCTGCTCCACTTGGGAGTATGTCATGTTTGATTGGTCAAATGCAGAGCACAAATTTCATCATTGTATGGGAGCATGTATTTGGTCACAATACAATTAAATACCCCAATCCCACTTTGTGCAGCCTTAAGTGTGGCCCAGAATACTCGATCCAAAGCCCACAGGTTCCTCTGTGCACCATGTCTGGGCTCACTCCATCCATGAGTTTTTGGCCTTTTGACTGTCTTTATATATGTCGGCTTCCGGGTATAACAGTTAGAGTAGTTGAAGCAAAATGCAGCGTCCACATTCAGCTTAACAAATACTGTAATGTATTCGGATCTATAAAATTTTTATATCACTGGCAATCATCTTCAAAATGCAGGGGAAAATGCTGCCTGGTTTTCTGAGCTGTCTGGGGACGTGGCATATTGAAACTTCAGCAAACCCAGGTTGCATATCCATCCATTATCTTTTACCTGCTTCTTCCTTTTAAGGTCATGGGGGTCACTGGTGCCCATATCCAGCAGTCACAGTGCGAGGAGCGGGGTACACCCTGGACAGGTAGCAAGTCCATCATAGGGACACATAGAGACAAATGAGACAAACAACCATTCACTTTCTCACACCTAGGGAGAATGTAGAGTAACCAAATATAGCCTCACATTCTGTTTTTGGTCTGTGGGAGGAAAGTGGAGTACCCAGAGATAAAGATAATGATAACTTGTTTCTTTAATAAGTATATACGTAGATATATTTGTCCCAGCACATACATATAATGATTGAACATTTAATCAGTATAAAAAAAACCACTCAAATGTGCAAGTCATCTTTATGCTAAACTGTTTAACATCTGTATCAACAATAACATTACAGCAAAAGCCTGAGCTTTCCTCAGAATCAGCACTTTATTGCTAATCTGATGTTACTCAGATGGGATTTTAAAATTTGAATGAGTTCATCTTAGAGGATCACTTTTCACAAACACTGCTTTTTACAGATAGTTTAATGGTGGAGTATGTGCATTCTCCAGATGTGTCTCTCCTGTTCATCCATGTTGTAGGTTTCTGTGAGAAGTTCAGTGCTACATAGTTTATTCCATCCTCTTCACCTTCCTGTTAATAAAATAGAGTTAAATGTTAACATAAAGAAATCAGCTTAAGGTTTTACAGAGCCAATGAGTGTTAACTGTATTTGATTACTTCAACTGAATAATTGTTGTATAAATGTGCTGCAAATACATAATATTATAACTCGTGTTTAGTGATTCATTTAATATATATTTTTTTTTTTTACCATATTGCCAGGCTGATCCCCAGCTGATTTATTTAATTTAGTACGCCTGGAAGCTGTTACATCTCCTGTTCAAAGAAACAAGGAAATCATGAAAAATGAGAAATCAAGAGATTTTAACAGCTTACATCAATATTTCACTGTGCAGGAGATATATTTTTATTATTATTACTACTATTTTGCATTACAACATAGTAAACGTACCTTTGCTATAATCAGAAACTTGTTTTTGTTTTCTTTTGGTGAGAATCAAAGTTAGATTTATTAGAAGAGAGCAGACCAGCAGGACTCCGAGAACAATGACCAAGAGGGACACTTCTTGTCCTAGAATTAAACAAATTTCATTCATTGGATTAAAACTGAAATAAATAACTTGACAACTTTTCTTTTTTTGTTGTTGACTAAGTCAAAAGCTGTTGTTGGTTTCTAACTGTGGATTACTGGCAAACATTGGATATAATTTTTTCTCTGCCTCAGCGTATTGTGGGTTTGACACAAATAATACTGAGTTACTGAGTTAAAACCATTGCTGAGCTACTGTGTGAACACCTTCAGAAACTTGTGACCCAACAACACAATTTATTCTGTTGAATTTAAACCAAAATCATTTTCTAACAAGGGACAAAATAATGACTAAATTCAACACACAAAATGTAAAACGCTTGTGTTATTTTAGAAATTATACCAAATCAAACATGAGCATACTGTAGAATATCACCTTAACATCAAAACATAATAATTCAGATTTTTTTTTTAGTTCTTGGACATCATCAGATTGCTTGTGCAATTGTTTTAGAAGCGCTCAAGTCAACAAACCAAACCGCAAAGATTGGTGCCTAAAGGGCACCACAGAAAAAGGTGAAAATACACAGAAAAAAGTTTACAGAAAAACAAAGAGAGGAATGGAAGTAGAGTGAGCAAAGACCCACCTGAAAAATGGCAAACTAAACCTACAATGTTTTAAAGCTGTTGTGGTTTTTAATATTAAAAAAAACTATTAATTTTCTATCATTTTCTGTCAGTACAGTGTTTTTGTAGTTGTAGACATTATAAAAAGTTTTAACATGAAATTTTAAAGGCCTGAAAACATGAAAAGCATTATTTATATCTCATAAAACTGTCTTTTAAACATACTTATCTCCACTTTAGTTCCCTTTCCAAACAGGATCTGTCCACATGTGACCACAGCACAGTAGTAGGTCCCGGCGTCCGAGGACTTCTCAATAGTTTTGGACAGTTGGAAGACGCAGCTTTTTCTTGCTTGTTGATCACAGTTGATTTGATCTGTGTAAATTAATCCTGGATCAGAATTTGATCCCGCTCTGAACCAGAATGCGCTGCGCTCACAGCGATGTGAGTTTTCTTTCTTCTCTGAGAAAAATGAACACTTCAGAGTCGCTGCGGTGCCGAGGGGGACTGGTTTGGTATCTGAACTTTGGTTCACGTACTCAAGTTTATTTTGAGAACCTAAGAGATTGAAAAGAGAAAATTATAATATTTTAATTTTGTTTAGGTGAGGAAAGAAACATGGCAAACAAAACAAAACATTTTTTTTTTACCTCTCACAGCCAGATGGGTGCCGTTAACAAAGGCCATCGTGTACGCTGCTCCTGCCTGACAGAAGTAAGATGCTTCATCCTCTTTGTCGACATTTTTTATGGTGAGAGAATACACATCCGCCATGTTTATGACACTAAATCTTGAGTTTTCAAACTGTTTTTCAAGGTTTACATTATCAAAAGTGCCCTTGGCAACTGTTTGGACCATATATCCATAATTCAGTTTGAACCAGTAAAACAATCCCTTTTCATGCCCGTAGACTTCACACGTCAGAGTCACTGTCCCGCCGAGTTCCACTTCAGTCAAATCAATCTGCTGAGGAACCTTAAGGGTTTGAATCACAGCTACAAGAAAGAGAAAGAACAACAATGTGACAACAGATTATTTAACAACTAAATAAACATTTCTACAGTAACTTTTTTCTTACAAGAAGTGAACTTACAGAAAGCACTCATTAGTACAAAAACAGCCAGTTCTCCCATCGCTGCAGCTCATCACCTTCCTTTACACAACTGATGTCCTCCCACTCAGAAGGAAAAGTCAAGTGACCAAAATGTGCAAAGTGGATATCAAGGTGATTGGTTGCAACATCAAAAATGCACATTATACAATTCTGCGGAGCAATGACCCATTTTCACTGCATTCAAAAACCATTTCTGCATAACTACAGTCCTATTTTAACAACACAATCATGGCTGAAGAAACACTTGTCTTATAATTAATTAAAAATCATTTTACTTTTAAAGAATGATAGACACGTATTTACCTAAATGGTAGATTTATTCATCATGCACAAGTTAAGTTTAGAATTACCTACAGCAAAGATGTTTTTATCTCTTTTTTTGTATAAAGTTACAAATATATATAAAAAACAAAAAAAAACATATACTTTTACTTAACAAAACAATCCCTTGATGTCTGCCTTTCATTTTGATATTTTAAAACTGAACTCGTTGCTATCTCTGCAGAAAGAAATCTAGATTTTTTTTAATCTTAATTTTCCTATGTTTAAGTCAGTTTCAATATTTTAGCGTTTGCATGACCCTGTAGCAATTTGGAGTTTGTGTTTGTATAAAGTAAATGTATTTTTTCCCAGATTGAGGACATAAACCTTCGATGCTGCAGTGAAGATGTTAGAGACATCACTCTAAAGTAATGAAAGTGCTAAAAGTTAATAACGACGGTAACAAAGTTCATTTGAGTCCAGTTTTATGTTGTTTTACGCATTTTCTTCATCTAATTTTAATGAGGAAAAAGCAGGAATGTCACAGGTTTTATTTTTAATAAATGCTTTTCAAATGAAGCAGCAGATTAGATTAAAATATACTGTTTATCAAAAATGGAATTAGGGTTAATAGAGTTTTTCCACAAATGCTGCAAGTTCTTGAGCAATTATCTGACAGATGAGGAAAAACTGGAGCAAAAAAGAGGTCACCAGAATAAGTAAAGAAAGAAAGAGACTTGTTGCAGCCTGACCACACCAGATTGTAATAAATATCACAGCTTAAAGTTTGCTCTATATATTTCATAACGCATTAGATTTTTTCAGTTCATACTTTCCAGAGCATACACACCTTGCAAGTTATTCAAACCCGATAAGTCCTATCTTATAAGCAGTGCATATAACAATTATTCACCCTCTTGGATGTTTGACCTTTTTCTGTGCTATTATCAAGCAAAGGTCAAATAATGCCAGTTAAGTACAAATGGAATGCATTGGAAAAAAAGTGACTTGGTAAATATTCACCCAACACATCAGTATTTCAAACACCTTTGGCTGCAATCGCAGCACTAAAAGTGGATAAGTCTCAATGATTCTTGCACATCTGGAATTTTACTCCATTCTTCTGTAATAAACTGCTGAAGCTCTGTCAGGTTCGTGGGGATCAGGCCTAAACAGCACTTTTCAATTCAAGCCACATATTCTCTATTGGACGTAGGTCTGGGCTTTGACTTGACCACTCCCATGCATTCAGCTTGTTGTCTTTAAACCGTTTCTGAGTTGTTGTTTTGCTGAAAAATAAATGTTCTCCAAAGCTGTAGTTCTTTTGCAGACAGCATCCGATTGTCCGACAAGATTTCTCCATATTTGTGATATTCATAACCCCCTCTGTTTTTAAACACGCCTTCCAGATTTGACTGCTGAGGAGCAACCCCAAAGCATGATGCTGCTACCACCATCACCGTGCTTCACAATGTGGATAATGACTTTGTGGTGATGGTGGTATTTGATTTCTGCTAAATCTTGTCTGAAGGCCAACATGCTCCAATGCTCCAATTTATTCACCAAAAGAACTTCTGTAAGAAATAACATGTTCAAGAAACCTGTGGTTAAGCAGTCGAGCCGAGACAAATTTCAAAAGATTGAACATTTATTTGCACATATCCATCCATCTATTATCTGTTACCTGCATCTTCCTTTCAGGGTCACGGGGGTCACTGGTGCCCATATCCAGCAATTTCAGTGCGAGGGGTGGGGTACACCCTGGACAGGTCGTAAGTCCATCACAGGGACACATAGAGACAATAAACCATTCACTCTCTCACTCACACCAAGGGACAATTTAGAGTGCTTGGAGGAAACCCACGCAAGCACAGAGAGAACATGCAGATGCAAAGATCCAGCGACCTTCTTGCTGGGAGGCATCAAACAATTTTATGCAGACAGCGTCTTCAGCAGAACTCCGCCCATAACAGCGTAGTCCTGCTCACACAAATGTTCCTATCTCATGAGAAAAAGACAGGATGTGTTGTTTAGATGAAAGTAAGTCATAAATCTGCACACAGTCTGCAGTAAGATGACCTGGGTCAGACCATCTTTAATGCAGAGCAGCTCTAACATTAGGATAACATAGCATTCTTGATTACCATAATCTAAACTCAGAAGGTTTAAACAGTCTATGTGAAATGTAATTAATCAGTGCTAAAACAATAAATTATTCTGCACTTCCTTCCATTTGAAATGGAAATCATCCGCTTTTCAAATACTTGCTTCAAATCAATAAACAAATTAGCTGCATGGTGTGACTGAAGAGGATCATATTTGTCCCCGTTTGTGTGTCTTTAAAGCAAAGGTTATGCTGTGCCGATCAAATGATGAACTGAAAGCAAATCGAGTAGCCAAATCCGAGCTTTGATGACACAACTGCTGTGAGCATGATTGTTGGTTGGTTTCACCACTTCAGAATGAGCATGCCTTCCTCTTATCTTTGAACCTGAAAGAGAAAAAAAAGAAGTCTACGTGTTGCATAAGTATACTCTTATTGCACACGCACACAATGTATGAACTAAATCACAGATGTTTTAGTGTAAAGCCAAATAACAAATCATAATTTATTTATTTTTTTACACTTGTATTTTGTTTGTCATGATGATAAATGCAAGTCAAAATCATAGTCATTGCTATCTGGAAAATCTAATTCCACCAAATAATGTTTTATTCATCATTGCTACTTTTCACCAGTCATTTTTTTAGCTAATCATTCCTGCCCCACCCAACTTACACCTGTTCTCTGTTACCATTAGTCTCACCTGTCGTCACGTAACTCATTTACTCCAGCTTATTTATTATTTAGTTTTCACTTTTGGTTTCGTACCCTGTATGGGTCTTATCTGTGGTTTGCATGTTCTCTTTGTTAGTTTACAATTTGCTGCCACACCAGTCTCTTTGTTTATTTTATTAAATCTTTATTCCTTGTACTACGTCCTTCTGACCGACTGCTTGCTTGGTTCCAACCACAACTAAACTGTGACAATAAATTAAATATGTCATCTACTGTCACTATCCCAGAATGTTCAAAACTTTACTGCTCATGCTCTGTCATACTCTCAGTATGTGTGCAGCGTTTAAAACACAAAATTCTGAATTCTATAAAGTAAGATAGTAACCATACTTTAGTTTTTATTATGTCTTTATACAGAATACTTAATTTCACAAATCAAATAGGAAAATAAACATAACACGGATGTAATATATAGTAGAAGTATGTCACGTGTCGGTGTGCAGTATAAGCATATCTTCTATGGGAAACTTGTGAAGTTAGACAACAAAATACCAACATCACCACAGTCCAACCCCCATATGAACTGCCCACCGAGAACTTCCTGGAACTAAAGGCTCAATCATGAGACAATCGAATGTTTCAAACTGTCCTTTTCAGCAGACAAGCACGGCACTTTTGACAAAATGTTTAAATGTCCAATCAGAAAACAAGTGTGTGTAACTACAAGGTACAATTTAATTCACAGTAAGTTATAAACCTAACAGTAAATTATGCAGGAGGTTGCACAGTGAATTTGATTTGTCTGTCTCAGCTGTGGGTGGGGTAGGGGTTGATATGAGGTGCAGCTATGAAAAAAAGTTCCTTCTGACTCAAGTAGGTCCTGTTTCAGTTATGGAACGTATTACTATCTGCAGAGAGTGCAGCAGTTAAAACGTGATTTTAATGAATCCAGCACCTATAAAAAAATCAAAACTTGATATTATCCTTCTCAAAACTTGACTTAAAAAATAAATGTATGTTTAAAATAAAATTATTTGTTTAACATGGAACTTCAGGTTTACAGACGATATAAAGCTCACATGCAAATGTGCAACATTTGAAACTTAAACTTTAACTTATATAACTTTGACAAAAGTCTTTTTCTTTTTTTTTCTTTTTGAAGTCCTGTTTTTCTTGTACTTTGGACCTGAGACACAAGAACTAAAGCCGCAGGCGGCGACATGAGATGTGAGATGTAGGCTGCGGCTGGACATTTCTCTGCTTCTGACAAACCACACAGCGTGTTTACTCAGAATGAACAAGATTCTGGGTATCAACAGGATGTATAAGCATTGCATACATGAAACCTCATCCAGCTAAATTTAGCAGAAACTTTTAACCCAAAATCTTTACGTCGGCCTTTCTGCTTGAGGACTTTGTTGCAAATAACAATGATAGCCTTGACAGCTTGTTTTATAACTAGAATATTATCTTGTTAGTTGAAAAACAACAAAACAGGTCACTTTTATTCATTCTAACCCCAGTAGGTCCAAATGATCAACGTGAGATACTAATTTGATTAAAAACATGTGATCTAATATGTTTTCTGTTGTCTGCCTTTTCCGAAGACAAGTATGGGGGGATGGAGGCGTTGACTACTTCGAACTTTTGTTTCTGAGACTCCGCAGTGTGCTCTAATCTAATTTTGAGGGCGGGAAAAAAGAGAGTAAAAGATGGCTTATGTGCAATAGACTAATATTGTCTTTTTCATCTGACTCGTAACAAGAGGTGAATATTACCCTGAGTTAAATATCTTCACTAAAACAGGGGAGAGGGGATGTGTTTGTTCTAAACGTCAAAAAAAGACTTTTGTTTTGATGCTAACATTCACAGAAGGCTGAGGGGTATTTTTTTAAATTCATGACTGAAACCTCTGACTGAGACTGATCAGCAGGGGTTGATTTCAGCCATTTTGCACCATTTATAACATGTGGGTGAGACAACTGAATAAGCAGCACTTTTTTTTTTTTTTTTTGTAATGGTGGTGGTAAATACAGCAATGGAAAAATCACACATTGCAAGTGGTTGTATCACAGTACTTTGTGCATGCTTCTTTCTGGACACTGTTATAGTTAAAAAAAAAAAAAAAAAAAGAAAGAAACGTTCTCACAGGAAAAGGCTGTACATACACCACCTGATCTGAAACCAACAGTAAAAAGAAAGCAACAAAAATACCCCTGAATTCACACCCCAGTCTGACCACCCAACCACACTGGTGTTGCATTTTCCATGCATCGTTGTTTGTTTGTCACTTTGTGTTTGTCAGACGACTGTGAAGCAGCGGGTCAAGCGTATTGCGCCTTTTTTTTTTTAGATCTGATTTATTCAACTGACGCATCAAAAGTCAAAACAGGAAGTTTTTAAGATCTGTTGCTTTTTTGTTGTTTGATTTCAGACATGCAATTGCATCTAAAAGTAATATTAAGCAGCAGAATTTCTTCAAACTTGTTACTTATCATGACTTATTTCTTAACATGACGAGGCATGTTTAGAAATATAAATAATGTGGATATTTTATATATTGTAGGCATTTCTTTCAATGGATTTGGATAAAAACAATTTATAAATAAAATACCCATGAGACAGCCATCCATCCATTATCTGTTGCCCACTTCTTCCTTCAAGGGTCACAGGGGTCACTGGTGCCCATATCTAGCAGTTACAGTGTGAGGGGCGGGGGACACCCTGAACATGTCGTAAGTCCATCACTGGGACACATAGAGACAAACAACCATTCACTCTCTCACTCACACCTAGGGACAACTTAGAGTTACCAATTAGCGTAACAGTCATGTTTTTGGTCTGTGGGAGGAAACCAGAGTACCCGGAGGAAACGAGCACGGAGAACATGCAAACTCTACCCAGAAATGTCTTCGGCCAGGATTTGATCCGGTGACCTTGCTGGGAGGCAGCATCAGCTCTACCACTGTGCTGCCCCGATGAAACAGTCTTTCAGGAAAAAAAAGCATGTAAAGTAGATACTTTGTTGCCACCTAATGTCAAGTTTTAGAATTTTTTTAAGTTTGCTCAAACGTTTGTACAGAAATGTTTTCTGTGTTGTGGGATGCCATAAATACTGCATTTACTTGAATAATTGTACATTTTAAACTTAATTCCAAAACCTAATTATTGTTTAGATTTAAAGAATTGCTAATTAATAATTAGGTTAATAAAATTGTACATATTGTATATAAACCCAACATTAAATATCGAGTATCCTCAATATCCTAAACATTTTTATACAGTTTTCAACTGAGCAATTATATTTCACTTGTAATAGTTGCAGATCATATGGTAGGCCTTTTAAGATAATTAAGCTTAAAAAGGATTCATTTAAGGGTTAAAATGCTTCTACAAGACAAATGATGGTTT
>JAVKLF010000161.1:17061426-17076410 GCA_034783495.1 Millerichthys robustus | reverse complement strand
TATTCAGCCTAGATTCAGTCATGTTAACAATATATCTGTACTCTTTAATGGCTAAAGACGAGGGTAAACGTAAAAGAATAAAACAAAACATAAAAAAAAAAAACCTTAAATGACCCACAGTTCTATGCAAAATTCATCTGCAGCTCTTTATTGTTTCAGCATTCGATTTATAAAAGACATGACTTTCAGATAGTTTTTTAAACTTACCACTTCGTTCATCCTCCACCTCACATTTAAGGGACAGACTGCCCATAATTCTGAGATATATCTGAGTTTTGTCTAACATTGCTAAAATTCCAGCGTGAATACTGGGTTTATGTCTGTCAAGCTGTGAAAAACTTGGCCTTCATTATTAAAAATAATTGCTTACATTGTTCCTCCTTGGTGTAGTAGTACTCCTTGTCAATGTGTACTTTGTCATCTATGGTGTGAGACATGAGTTCAAAGGAGTTCATCACCTCGATGTTTCTACCCTCCTGTTTTCCAATCAGAGCTCCAATCACTGAGACATGAAAACACAGTTTTCAGCACACTCATTTATAATTATGCTGCATTCAGTGTAACCGTTCTTTTTTGTTTTACTATGAACAATAACTGTTTGTCAGCAACTGCAAAAATGGGCACAAAGCCGTCAAATGTGTTACTTTTAGAAAAACAGATGATGTGATACCCTGCATAGGTCGACCCTCCTGGGAGCGGATGCGTATCCAGTGGTCAGATATGTTGAGGATAACCAGTGGGTGTAAGGCCACAGAAACGCTCCCAGTGACCCCTGAGGCCATGACACTGGGGCTCGCTGTAGACACATGGAGACACACACAAGATGAGCTTTAACTCCAACAGCTTATTTTACGTTGTTAGGTTAAAATTTCAAACAACATTTGACTGCAAACCAGACAACAAAAAAGAAAAAAATCTGCCAAAGCAGTGCTCAGGTAAGTAACAGAAACAAGTTACATTTAAATTATTGCAAGTTTTTGACATTGTTTAGATCAGATGTGACTTACTTTTAAATCCCCCAAATTTGACAAACCTCTGGAAGCCTGAAAAACTATTGATCAATAAGCAAAAAAGTCTAATTCTTTAGTAATGAGAGGATTTTCTTTTTTACTGTACTGTACATACAGTATATACATGAATCAATGTTACACAAAAATGCATTAAAATATCACAAGGAGGCAAAAGAACGACAGCACCCTCACTGAAAAGGAAAAATGTTGTAAAATAAGACATGAATTATTAATAACAATGGTTATATTGTGCTGCTCTTGAGAGGTGATAAATAAATGACCTGCAGTCCTTCCTGCACTGTGAGTGGATCAATTTGTTTCGAAACCTGAGGCTAAAAACTGTTCACAATTCTACATGAATTCACATCTAAATAAGGACACAAAACTGATGTTTCTGTTCATACCAGGAACCACACAAATAGGAGGAAGTGTTGAGTTTAATAATGTATATTTCAACATACACGTATTGTATAAAACTTAGCTTAGAGAAGGTAAGAATGGACAAAAAATAAAATACAACAGGTGATTTGAAATAAGTGTGCAGGTTATTTTCTTTAAAACAGATTAAAATAGCTTTGATATTCGCTGTGAACAACGTTCGGCGTGTGCCACCCAAGTTTGGTGTTTGTTGATTTGTAAACTAGTGAATGGTAAAGCCCTACTGGAGTAAATGAATGTAGTTGTGTTGATCTAAACTCCAGTAGCAAAGCAGAAAAGATGAGACTAACCTCCAGAGAGAATCTATTTGAACTGACTGGTTTTACTGAGCTGTGATCGTTAACCCGCTTATGTCAGCAACCTTTAATACCGCAAAGTCTTCATTTACGACTACTCATGACCAAAATATACAACACAATAGGAAATATTTACATTCATACATATTGATGTCAGACTTAAATGATGGGATACGAGATATATACTTGCCTGCCCCATCCACTTCCATACCTCCACCATTGCTGGTCGCCATCTTGTCCGGTGTAAGGCAACAGCGCCCCCTGGAGTCACAGAATGCCATGGTCACGTAAACCAGTGCAACACCCATATACAGAGCGGGCGTCAGGGGCAGTTCACCTAATGAACGCTAGGCGGCGATACCTCTGTTTTGAAATGAGCGGCAGAGCACGGGTGTTGTCATAAATTTGCCAATTGTTCCCGAAAGAAAGACGACATCGACCGAGTCCCACTACTATTGGTAAAAAATGTTTTTTTTTAATTGAGCTTTTTACAAATTCTAGGTCATAGAGTCAACGAGCTGCTGTTTCCTGGGGATTACTGATTTGGGCGCAACCCGTGTGCGTCCGAATATTCTGTCCGTGTGGAAGCTTTTCAGAGTTTTGTTGACAAAATGGACGAATTTAAAGCCTATAACCTAGATTTTTTTCCTGAGAACATTTTAATAGATGTTTTATCGTACTTGAGCGTTAAAGAGCTTGTCAGAGCTGGGAGGTAAGTTTTTTTTCGTTTATTTCTTTGTTAGTACTTTACCAGTTATGTGTCTTGTTAAACAAAACTCAACTACAGGAGATTTTCCATATTGTGACCAATCCCACGAGTGAAGTTTTGCTTTTGTTTCTAGAGTGTGTAAGAGGTGGAAACGCCTTGTTAAAGACCAAAGGCTGTGGAGGAATGTTGATTTGACCTCATGGAAAGGGGTATGGGAATGTGGCTTTGCCACTTTTCATTTCCTTTTTAATGAACATTATTAGTTTTTTTAATAAACACAATAAAAGAATCAATGCCATCTACAAAATGACCTTAAAAACACAGATTAAACAAATAACCTCTTAACTTTAAACCTTTTTTATTGTATGTTTGTTGTGTGCCTGTCCAGCTATTGACAAAAACTGTTTTTCCTATTTTTTTGCCCCCAAATCACACACACATCAATGGACTGTGTGTTAGGTGACATCACGCATACTTTGGATCCTCCTGCGCCAGTACCTAGGTTGCGGACTAAGAAGCCTTCGCTTGCGGGGTTTGCTGCTCTCTGCTCGAGGCGGCACCTTTCTCTCTGAGCCTTGGCTCAAAGCTCTGTCCACAAAATGTCCACGCCTCAGTAAGCTCTATCTTCTCCATTCAGATCTAAGAAACTTGTCTAGCTGCCAGATCTTGCCTCCATCTTTGAGGGTGCTGGAGCTGTGTAGTTGTGAGTTGCCTAGGGATTTTTTCACCCAAAGCTTGCCTGCTTCACCTGCTCATCCTCGTGACCAAGCAGAAGCCACATCTAGTGCTTCACAACAAAGAAAGGATAAGAAAGGCAAAAGACTTGGCACTCCTTCAGGAATTGGTATTGAGACGTTGGTCATTAACAACGTACCTTCTTTTACAGACCAGCACCTTCAGAGTCTAACCTCATGGGAAAGGTTGACTAGATTGGAGTTACGTGACACCTTTCGTGTAACGGCAAACGGGCTTCAAAGCTGTGCAGCTAAGGATGACCTCTCTGGCGTGGGAGGGCTGTCCACACTTAAATTTCTTGAAATAGGCATCACAGGACGACATGGCTACCAGCTACAGATGGCATCTCTTGGGTTGGGGGCAGGCTGGATTGGACTCGAGGAGTTGAGTCTTGGTGGTAAGGAGGTGGGGCCGGGCTTGCTCTGTGCCAGCCGTCTGAAGGACCTGAAACATCTGTGTCTTTGGGCCTGCACACTAAGCGAGTTGCAGATTGTGCGGAGCTGCAGGATGCTACGTGGACTTCGTCGGCTGGAGTTTTTGGATGTGATTTTCCAGCCACGACAGATTCCATCAGTGGAAGAAGGACAGGAAGGTGGTGATGAACAGCAGGACAAAGAGGAAGATGCAAGTGATAATGTTAATGATGAAAACAGGACACAGGATGGGAATGACCCATTCCCAAGTCTGCGGCGATCACTAGCTGATCTACTCCCATCCTGCTCTCTAGTTTTCACCAACTGCACTGTTCAAATCAATCCAGATTGAATGTGAGCATAAATTTCCTTTCTAGGGTAGATGTGGCTCAAAAGTAAGACGTATTTGTGATTTCAAAGTTAACGGTTTTAAACTCTGGCTTCCTAAATCCATATATCGAAGTGTCTTCGAGGAAGAAACTGAACCATACATCAGTCTAGGTGCATTCATTGTGTTGACTGTAATTCATCTGTGTGTTTGTGAACATGATAAAGGTGAGTGTGTTTTAAAAAGAAAGTATATTTATATAAAAAATGGGTTTTATTGTAAAACTTGCAAACATTTTTAGTTATCAAGACCACAAATGTTCTTCAAAAATACAGTCCATTTTACACTTTCACACAATCTTTTGTGAGTTTGCATATTACAGAAAATTAAATAGTAAAGCATTATTGTAAAAGTTTCCAAAGCTCATGTTGTATTTCAGGCTCTTGCTTTTTATATACACTGCTTTTCTACATTAGTACTAAATGTAAAAAAAAGACCCTATCAGATATTCTTAGGAAAAACACAGAAATCATATCTTAGTGAGGAACTAATTAGATAATTTAATCAATTAAATTCTCAAGAGTTTTTAAGATGTAGGACATTTCTTGTTTTTTTTTTTTTTCTGTATACAAAAATGCGTTAAGTTATGTAGGTTGTACTTTATACTTTATTCATAGTTTAGGTCAACTTACAGATTTTTAAAGAAAAGAAAAATAAAAATAATCTAAATTTTTAGTACCTCCTTTAATCCAATCACATAAATTATTAAACAGAACAGTTACATTCTTGAGTGTTTACACATTTACAGGTGTTTGTGTCAAACTGTGAAAACAGTCCACCTGTTTCCTGTTGCTTAACCGTCGATGTATGCATTCGGAAAGCTTACATTTTGCCCACAATTAAAAAATAATAAACAGAGAAGTGAACTGAACTTATGTCTGTGTGTTGTCAAGACAAATCATGGGGGGAAAACACTGTTTTTTTAATTTATTTAAATCGTTCTGGCTTTATTGATTAATCTAGTAAAATAGGAATTGTCTTGAATAAACTTTTTGTCAAGTACTAACTCTGAATTTGTCAGTGGTCTTTGAAATGTATTTGTAGGATTTGACGTTCTGTAAAAACAAAGAAAAATGACATGTGTCTCCACCGCAGTAGAATTTCACTTTTTGAAGTATTCTCCATCATGTTCTGAGTCTGTTTTAGTGTTAGAAATGTTGTTGGTAAACAATGAAAGAGTACAAGTACAGCTATTTGTATTAACCAATAGAGAGACTTTAAAATAAATTCTATTTGTGATCTATGATTTGTTTTTAATAAAAAGCAGTCAAATGACGTGACATTACTATCCTGATTCACAAAAATGATTTAGAAATAAAGAAAGAATAGGGGGTGGGACAGTTGTGCTAGAAGACATCGTTGTTAAACAGTTTAAGATTAGAAAAACAGATATTTGTTTTAACCAATTGACCGACTTTTGAATAAATTGTATATGTGATCTATGGTTTGTTTTCAATAAAAAGCAGTCAAATAAGATGACATCCTGATTCACAAAAATGATTTTGAAAGAAAGAATAGGGGGCGGGGTAATTACTAGTGCCGACCAATCACATAGTTGTTCCTGCAAAATTTTTAACCAATAGGTGTAGTTTTTCTTCAGTATTCTGACCAATCGTGTTCGCACAAACTGAAAATTTTGAAAAACGTTGGCGGCCTGGGAAATTTAAAATAATATCGAAGAAGGGTCACAAAGAAGCAAACAGAATTCTCCACGTTGCGCAGTTAAACGTGTTTTATTAAACTGAGATGCAGGTAATGTAATATTTCAACTTGAAATATATACGAGTAATCCCTAAAAATTGTTTTGAACTACGCGTAAGCTGTAAATTCATCGTTGACATTGATGCTAACTAAAAATGCGCTAATGTTTAGTGAACGTTAGCTCACTTTTTTCCGCAGATTCATTTGTTTCTCAAACATGTAACATTACTGAAAGTAAAAAGACAAGCCAGTGTAATATATGTTCAACAAAAAAACGCGTATGAATAACAAGGGACTCAAGGTCCTAAGAAGAGGGGTTAACGTTACGTAGCACCATCGCTATACATCTATGGTTAGCATACTTTAAAATCAGTGATCTATATTGAGTGTTATTTGAGCGCCATGTATTTTATGTACATTACAGAAACCTCGCTGTATTTAATTTTGTATAAATTTCTTATCAATGTAACATTAATGCTTTACATGTATTTCTCGTTGACACATTAGATCAGATTGTATAATACCAAAAGCAAAATAATAAAACGTATTAGAGTTAAATTACTACATTAAATCTTCACAAAACACCACCTGTCCATTTCGATCATAACTAAGACATTACTTACCAACTATTTAGTAACATACATATATAAACACTGCCTATATGCTGAGTGAGTTTCATCTATGGAAACAACTATTTGACAAAATAAAGACAAATAAGCTCTACTGTACATGAGTTTATTTGATTTTTTTATGTT
This sequence comes from Millerichthys robustus, assembly GCA_034783495.1. NCBI lineage: Eukaryota > Metazoa > Chordata > Actinopteri > Cyprinodontiformes > Rivulidae > Millerichthys > Millerichthys robustus. The sequence continues at coordinate 17,069,965 of JAVKLF010000161.1, read as the reverse complement.
CTTTATTTTGCAGAATAAGGAAAATTATGAGCCCAGAGGTTCCCAAAGACCGGTAAATATTAATTATATGTTAGATAGATAGATAGATAGATAGATGGATACTAAAACGATACAATATTTGCATGTTACATCTGAATCATTTTAAGTAAAAGTACTGTGAAATTATTAAAGAAGTAGTTTTTGGTAATTGGTATTGACTATTTCACAAATTAATTCAGTGTGTAAAATGAGATTGATTTGTCTAATTAAAGTTTGTGGTCAAAATTTATTGCTGGATTTTAATTTGTTCACTCTGAATATTAGTTTGCAACCCCAAGCATCACAGGACCGCAGCGTGTTCTGGTGAAATCACGAGCAGAAACTAGCAAAAAAGTTGTCACAGGTACCAACTTTCTTCTCACATACAGATCTAAAATTTATAGAATATCTATGTGTTAAAACTTGGAATATGTCTGTGAAGTTTGTGTTGTGACTTTTAGGTCCTGGAAGAGAATGTATTGGCTCATCATCTAGTTCTCTACCAAAGTAAGCATACTCAGACACTGCCACCTGTACTTTCATTGTTTGTCTTTTGTTTGATAAACCTGAACTACATTTTTTGGATAGAAACCTTTCTGTCGATGACTTTGACATTGGTCGGCCGCTTGGAAAGGGGAAGTTTGGCAATGTCTACCTTGCAAGGACGAAGAAGATGCAAGCCATCGTAGCGTTGAAAGTGTTGTTTAAATCACAAATGGAGAAGGAAGGTGTGGAACATCAGCTCAGAAGGGAAATTGAGATTCAAGCCCACCTCAAGTTAGTAGCTCACTTTTTTTCATTGTGATCAACATTTCTCAAAAAGTTGTTTATGCAGAATTAGTGTCTTTAATTATAGAATCATAGTTTATTACACAAATTCCCAGATTATTTTTTATATGTTAGTGTAGCAATCCTGATCAATTTAATCAAAGGCAGCTTGCCTTTTGTTTTTGAAACTTAAAAGTGGTCTACTGATTTTTGATAATTTTCCTTTTTATTTTTAAATTTTTCAACTTCAGGCATCCAAATATCTTGCGCTTCTACAATTATTTCCATGACCGCAAGCGGGTTTTTTTGGTGTTGGAGTATGCCCCACGTGGAGAAATGTACAAGGAGCTACAGAAATTCGGACGGTTTGATGATCAGCGAACTGCAACTGTAAGAGCTGAACCAAGTGGATTAATTGTTGAAAACTGAATTCCAAATACTCTGCGTGTGAAACGCTGAACTTGATGGTTGCTTGAATTCTTTTCATTGTTGTTTTATTGACTTGTATCATTTTACATTCCCAGTTCATGGAGGAGATATCTGATGCGCTCATCTATTGCCATGAGAGAAAAGTCATTCATCGTGACATCAAGCCAGAAAATCTTCTTCTTGGCTTTGGTGGAGAGCTAAAAATAGCTGATTTTGGTTGGTCTGTTCACGCACCCTCTCTAAGGTGAGAAGCTAAGATGTCAAAGCACAGTTTTGTCTTCAACTGCTTCTGCCACTTATGTTCACTTCCCGTTTATCTCTTCCAGACGTCGTACTATGTGTGGGACTCTGGATTACCTTCCTCCAGAGATGATTGAAGGACACACTCACAGTGAGAAAGTGGACTTGTGGTGCATCGGAGTCCTCTGCTACGAATGTTTAGTTGGCAACCCACCTTTTGAAACTGCCACTCATACAGAAACATACAAAAGGATTACGAAGGTTGGTGTTTGTGCATACACCAATAATTGTGTGTGAGAGGAGCTTGTCAAAATAAATCTTCATTCAGTATAATTAGGAGTAACTTTTTACTATTGAAGTCTCTATTGTGAGAACTAAATCCCAAATTGTTATTCTCAGGTGGATCTAAAGTTTCCAACAGTCGTCTCTGATGGTGCACGGGATCTGATCTCAAAGCTGCTTCGCTACAACCCCAATGATCGTCTCCCTCTTCAGAGTGTCATCAATCATCCATGGGTGCGAGCCAACTCTCACAGACTTCTTCCTCCAACCTGTCTCTCCAAGAAGTCCTGAGCCATTTAGGCAATCTAGCTTTTCCCCTCTGGGGTATGTTTTATCTGTCCTCTACAAAAAATATTTTGGGCCAGCATGAAATGGCTCACTGCCAATGCTTGACACAGTAATTATTCTGGCACATTATATTGAATATACATCAGATTCTGCTGTTCACTGTTTTGATAGATTAGAAGTGATTTGTTTATTTTTCCTTTTTAAGTATGTAAAGAGAGTCTCCTCTTTTGCTTCACAAGTTATGATTATCAAAACAAAAAACTGCAGATTGTTTCATTTAATCCTTTTTTAATTGCACCAACGCGTGTGTCCATTTATACATTCTGCGTGTGTATTGTGATGTCCTTTGATTCTTGCATGTGGTCTAGGTTGTTTTTGTTGTTAAATTCATAGATCATTTTAAAACTGTTTTTCACCAAAGTACCATACTACTTTTAGGAAGCAAGTATGTTCTTCAATTGGTAATGAGTGTACAACTTGAGTCTGAAAGCATGTATTACCTACTTCCCTCAATTGTTTTGTATATTTCTTTTTAAATAAAAGATTGTAATTATCTCCATGTTGGCTTTTTTTTTTTTATACCTGTTGAGAATGTTTTGAGGCCTGAAAGTATCCATAGATAAGGTTGAGGCCTGAATATACTGTGCAGTTTTCGGCTTGTCCTTTTTGAAATGGGCACTTTCTCGTTTGGTGATCATAACGGTAGCGTGGCCGAGCGGTCTAAGGCGCTGGATTAAGGCTCCAGTCTCTTCGGGGGCGTGGGTTCGAATCCCACCGCTGCCACATATTTTTTAAGTACTTCCAAAGATTTATTTGTATAGTTATATTTCATTTTTTTTTCACATTGATTTTAGTCACAATATGTGACTCGACTTTAAGTAGGGTCGTGTAAATGAAAATAAGTGGGGGGAAAAAGGGGATGCATTTTGCTGTTGTCTCAGATCGCTTTGTAAACAATTAGAGTTTTATAGGGCTGAACTATTTCATTGAACAGAAAAAAATGCAGGAGATTACACTTGTGCTTTCTTTTTCTTTAACGGCGAACAACAACTTAAGTTGTTTACGGTTTATGTTTTGTAACTTTTATTTTGTTCTTCTAGGAATTTCAAACTTTTATTTTGGTGGGTAAACCGCTTCATCGAAGTTCTTCCGGTTTATCCGTACCGCTTTTCTTTTGATAAACCTGCGAGCGCCACAACCCACAACAGAAGGCTGCTGCGTTTTTACTGTCTGATGTTTTGTCTGGTTTCTCTTTCGACAACAAAAACCTGATCCAGCTGCACTGAAACATGGCGGGTCTGCCACCCGGAGACCCTCAACTGGTCTCAATGATCGTCAGTCATTTAAAAACACAGGGTCTCTTCGACCAGTTCAGGAGGGACTGTCTGGCAGACGTTGACACAAAGGTAGCGATCTAAATTATTTTTCTGTACCAGAATGAATGTTGAGCAGCAAAGGTTAGCGTTTAAAGTCGATTAAATGTCAATCAAGCGTTTAGTTTCATAATGCGTGATTTTGTGGAAGCTGTAGTTTAGTTGTCCTCCTAGTTTGCCATTTTGTTTCACAGCTTGTGCTTCATTAAAGTGCTTTTAAAATTGTAATAATGAGTTCTTAGCATTTTGTGAAAGTATGCTATTTTGTGAGTGGTCGTTTGTAAATATTAAAACGTGTTTTGCAGCCAGCTTACCTGAACCTGAAACAAAGAGTGGACAATTTTGTGTCCAATCACCTCTCCAATCACACATGGAGCCCTCATCTGAACAAAAATCAGCTGAGAAACAACATCAGACAGCTTGTCCTGCAGTAAGGGAGAAACTTTTTTTACTTCCTTTACTTTGGTTCTTGACCTTCTTTAATGAAGTGTGTTTGTAAGTTTCCCACATTTACACCCTGCACCTGTGCCTTGTAGATCTGGCATGTTGGAGCAGGGAGTGGACAGGATTGTTGCTCAGGTTGTGGATCCGAAAGTCAATCATACCTTCCGCCCGGAGGTGGAGAGGGTGGTTCGAGAATTTCTGTCACCGGGCAGCTGCTCTGAGGAACCGCCTGTCCCTCCGACTCCAGCAGAAATTAAACCCGACAGCAGCGTTCCTGAGCAAGGTACACAATATTTTATGTTTTTTACCAGCCGTATCAGCCCTTTTTTTTACCCCATTCTTTGAAGTTTTTCAATCATTAAACCCATGACTGTTGAAGCATACATTCAGGTTGTAGCAGTGCATGTTTTTCTGTTTAACTATCAGAAACTAAAGTAAACAATTTTCATCTTTTTACAGCCTCAACAACTGCAACTCCATCCACTTCCAGCAATGCCATGTCCATCCTGGACACCATTACTTCACTCAACCAGGAGGCCAGTGTCAGGGCCACCTCAGAGACTGAAAAAGGAGGTAAAAGCCACTCTCCAGATGAGTCCATGCAGCTGACGGAGGAGAACGAGCATGACATGATTATTGATGAGGACGGCAACAGCAACCAAGCGGGAAAGCCACTGGAAGAGGGAGAGGAGGCAAAAGTGGTGACAGAAGATGTCCTAACAGCAGAAGTGAAGATGGAGAACGTGCAGGAACAGGTGGAGGTGGGAAAAGAGCTGGTATCAGGGGAGGTTAAGATGGAAGAGGAGGTGTCAGGAGCTCATGAGCACACAGAAGAGAAGACCGAGAAAAACACAAGCAAAGATAGTGGCAAATTCTCAGAAGAAAAACCAGATGATGAGACGATGAAATCTACAAGCCAGGCCAAGGAGAAGGCCAGAGAAAGGATTAAAGAAGGTGATCTTATGTGTTATTTGTGTTTACATTTTTAGGACTGCTTATGACTTTGTTGTTTAATCAGACAGGCGCTGAACCAGAGGGGAAAAATGCAGACATAATGAGTAAGTTCATGAAATGAAGATAATGAGATTTTTATATGCAGAATATTCCTTGGAGGACTCTGACCTGGAAGGCCTGAGTGACATCACGGTGAGCTCCGTCCACACCAGCGACTTGTCATCCTTTGAGGAGGAAAGTGACGAGGAGGAGCAGCCGTCTGATTCTTCTGAAGAGGGAGAGCTTCCTCCAGATGGTCTCTGGCAGCAGCAACTTGCTGTTTTACTATTTACACTCAAGTTCATATCTGCTTGACGTTTTTGTGAGGATGTTGGAGTTGAACTTTTTCCTCTCTGTGTGCATATTGACGTGTCTCCAGATCAAAATGAAATAGCAGGAAAGAAACACAGCAGTGTGGACACAGGAGATGAAGACATAGAGCGCAAACCTCGCCGCAAGGCTTACGTTCACAAACCCTTCCTCTACTCCCGTTACTATAGCGACTCTGATGATGAAATCACCGTGGAGGAACGTCGCAGATCTGCGGTGGGTTGACTTTTATGTTGTTGGTTTTAGCTTAAATCTACTCTTAACCAAGTCAAAATCTTGACAGATAGGCTGATCATATACTTTAATGTATAAATGGACAAAAAACTGTACAATGTTCAGTACTGAAACAATGTTCTCACAGGCAAAGGACAAAGAGGAAAGGTTGTTGAAGAGACAACAGAACAGAGAGCGAATGGAAGAGAAGCGCAAACAGAAAGCAGCACAGACTGAAGAACAAGGTTATTATCATTATTATTTTATTTACAAGTCTTTGCCTTTGATTTTTACTGCTTTGCTTCATGTTGTTTTACCACATTTGTTCCCATTGTTCCATCCTCTAACCACATGCTCCTAAATATAAGGTTACATCATTGCTTAACCTGTTAATTATCTTCAACAGACAGTAAAAGACAAAAGGGTGCAGATTTGGCTTCACTGGAAAGGCCTAAAGCCAAAGAAGCTCGCAAAGAGAGAAAGGTTCTGGAGAAAAAAGTGGCTCTTAGCAGGAAGCGGAAACTAGATTCAAGGTGTGTCGTCAAAACCTCAGACACAAATTCATACGTTTTCAGCGTTTTAAAACTAATATTTCTGTTATGCACAGAGTATAAATGTAAATTTCCCTTTTCAGAAGAGAAGGAGATGTTTCAAGCAAGAAGAAAGTAGAGACAGGAGAGACATCCAAGAAAGTGGTAAATTACAGCCACCAGAAATAATAAAATAAATTTGGAGCTACAGTTTTTTTTTTCTTTTCTTTAAAAGCACGTGTTTATGTTTTAAAATTAGGAAGTGAAATCTTCAACCTCCAAGAACCCACAAGCGAAGCTAACAAGGAACCTGTCAGAATCTGGATCTTCTGATGACAGGCACATACGAACGAGCACCAGCGTTTCCGAAGATTCCTGTGACACGAAGAAGCCGTTGGACAAAAACCGGACACACTCCTTCATCTTGGATCTGGAGCAGGGCTCTCAAGAGGCTCTCAAGCAGCGTTCGGTCGGAAAATTTGACCGTCTGCCTCGCAAAGAGCTTCATTCTAAAGAACGCAAAGAGAAGGAGCGCAGCCTGTCTGATGAACGTACCAAACTCAAACAAAAACAGGAGAAAAAGTCTGAGCATTCGGTAGATGAGTCTCTGCAGAAGGAAGGTCTGGCTGTCAAAGTGTCTTCGGAAGAAAAAAGTGAGAAGAAGCCCAAAATCAAAAGCGAGAAGAAAACCGCAGGAAGCATAAGAGATGGAAAAGTGTCTGAAGGAGGTGCTGAAGAGGGAGGTTCTAAAGATGCCAAGAAGGTGAAAGGAGGACCGATGGAAATTGTAAAAATGGAGAAGGATAAATTTAGGGAAAAAGATAAAGATAAGATGAAAGACAAGGAAAAAGTCAAAGGAGAGAAAACTTTAGTAAGAAGTGATTTCAAGCAGCTCCTTCGCCCTGATTCTGCAGGCTCCTCTGAGGATCGCTCTGACAAGGAACCCAGTTTAGACGGCACCAAGAAAAGGGATAAACACTCCAAGGAAGGGTTGAAAAAGTCAAAGAGTCACACTGAGGAGAAGCCTGCAGACAAACCTAAATCCAAGCCAGAAGGTGAGAAAGGGAAAGCTGATCAGGACAACCAGAAGCTACACAAGTCGAGCTCAAATGCTGACAAAGATCACAAAAAATTCAAGCCAACAGTTAAAAAAACTGCAGAAAAATCAAAATCAAAATCCAAAGAGGAGGCAAAGGCTCTGTTCTTATTGAAGACAGATAAGAAAGTTCAGAGTTCAGATGTCAAAAATGTTGGTGGTGCAGATATCTCTAAGCCTGAAACAACAAAGGGCAAGAAGAAAGATGGAAACACAAAAGAACAGAAGAAAGTCTCCGAAGAAACTTCACAGGAGAAATTAGACATTAAAGGTGCAAAGAAAAAAGTGGAGAAGAAGGATAAAGTTCCAGAAAAGAAGAGCGAGGGTCAAGAGAAGATGACACAGAGAGAAGACAAACTGGATAATTCTGAGACATCTGTAAAATCCTCAGGTTCCTCTTTGAGTCCTGAAGAGACGTCAAAGAAACAAACGCTCCAAGACGTGAGCTCCGAGTCTGATCCCAACATCGCCACTGTCACCACCTCTTTCTCCGAGGACACCTGCGATGCTTTAAGCGACATCACCCCCGAGCCATCGGAGGGAGACGCAGAGTCACGGCCCAATGAGCTGCCAGCAGTACCAGCTGAGGCCGACGCCCTGCTGACCCTTATGGATGTCTGTGCTTCAGCAGAGGCAAGGCTTACACCCAGGAGCCTTAAAGAGGAAGCCACACCTGAGACGGAGCTTCAGGACGCCGACATGAAGATGAAGGAGGCAGCGCTGACTCTGCTCTCCATGGATCCTGATAGTACTCTGTCCTCTGGCTTAATCATCCAAAACACGGGGGAGGGATCAGTCCTGAATCTGCCCGACCCACAACCGATGGAAACCTCTACAGCTGAAGACGAGCAAGTGTCTCCTGTGCAGATCCTACTAGAACCTCAGATTGAGCTTAGTGCGACTGAAACATCACCGGCTGAATCTCGGCCAACTGCAGAGCCTGCTGATATATCCCCAGATGTTGATGGTATGTGGAAAATGGTAACGTTGAATAATTATTTAAGCACAGAACTAACGCGAGTTAAAACTTCTGTCTGTTTATAGAGAAGCCAGAACACAAACTGGACACAGCTGAGGCTGAAACATCAGAGAGTGTTGCTCCACAGGTAAATACATGTGAAATGATTGTGTATCTATGTGTTGGAGATTAATAAAAGTAATTTGAGTATTTTGGGCGCCTTCTAGTTGAGAATCTTCATTTTGTCTTCACACAGGAGACTGAGTTTACTTGTATAAGCTCGAAGGAGGAAGAAACCAAAAGCGCTGAAATTCCTTCTGAAGCGTTGTGTGATGGCAAAATGGTAGCACCGACAGACAAAGAAGGTGTGTGGTGGAGTTTTCCCTTAGCTAAACACCAACATTCCTTAATTTCATATTAAAGATGTCAGTTTATAAACGTTGATGCACCTTTATTACTGTCCCGTTAAAACATTTGTCCTGCAGCTTGTCTCTGCTTTGAATTAAACACGCATAAATTGCACCAATGTACAACTCATTCAGGAATAGCATGCTGTAACCTTTGGTTATAGCGTTTA
>JAVKLF010000161.1:17015652-17030806 GCA_034783495.1 Millerichthys robustus | reverse complement strand
ATACTTTCTGTTTCCACAAGTATAAGAACAACGATCCTCCTTTTCTCTTATTTTGAGATTGGATTGAGCTATTTTCCCAAACAGCACATACATCTTCTGACTTACCCTACTTGGCGTTAATACATGTCACAATGCAAACAGTTTTTTTTCTGGTTTATAAGAAGTCATTTCCTTACAGCAAATGTATTGACAGTGTTAAAATTAGAGCGTAAGCCTATAGTATTAATATTTTTTTTAACTCCTGGTCGGATATTCTTAGATGTGAACTGTAAGTGAGCTGTCAGTTTTAGCTTGAAAGATAAATTCCTGATTGATTTTTTTCACTATGTGGCCTAATAGTTTAATCTTTATTGCAAAAAACAAGATTATCAAAATAACAGGGTTCTGATTATAGCTTCATCATTTTCCACATGATTTTGTTCTTTGTGAAAACAACAACAAAAATATGTAAATAAAACATTCAGAATAGAAACCCACAAACTGCTGCCTTCCCACTACTTATTTCATACTGTGCTAAATTATATAAAAAAGCTTTTTATAAAAACAGAAAATGAAAACTAAACTGTGAAGTATCAGTTTCTTGTGCATGTTCTTGCCAATAAAATGTCATTCCTTTTTGAAATGTTCTTTTTTTTCTTCAATGCAGGCAACTTGAACGTGACTCTGCAAGTTTGGGACATTGGAGGCCAAACTCTGGGGGGGAAAATGCTGGATAAATATGTATATGGAGCTCATGTAAGGACCCATACATACACAGGGGTAGACAGTGGACCAGGAGGTGGGGTAGTCATCCTGTAATTGGAGGGTTGCTGGTTCAAACCCCTGCTCTGTTCATCTCACTTTTTATGTTCTTGGGCAAGACACTTCACCTGCCTTGCCTGCTAGTGGTGGTCAGAGGGCCTGGTAGCGCCAGTGTATGGCATCCTTGCTAATGTCAGTCTGCCTCAGGGCAGCAGAGGCTACAATGTAGCTTACCATCAGTGTGTGAATGTGTGTTTTGTGTAGAGTGCTTTGGAGTCCATAGGGGCTTGTTAAAGTGCTAAATAAGTTCAGGCCATTTACACGGCTCAGCTGATACATAATCTATACTACATTTATACATACCTACTACATTTATTATGTTATGTTTTATGTTATGTTATATTTTATTTGCCCTATAAAAAATAAATAGCATATTATTTGAACATTAATAACGTATTTTAGCATTTTGATAAAAATGATTGTCCATATCCATCTCATGTTTGAAGGGGCCTGCCTAAAACTAAACTAAAATCCATTCTGGTATAGATTATCTTATAAATGGCCATGACCAGTAGTGTTTTCTCAGTTTGCCAACTATATTAACATACTCTATTGTCATTTATTATTAGAAGCTAAGTAAACATTAATTCTATGTTCTTTTTCATAAAATTAATCTGAGTTATCTAATGAAAGTGCCTTTAAACTGTTTGCTAAGAGTTTATTATTCATATTTCCTACTCTTTCCTTTATTTTCAGTGGCAAATTACGACACTTAGTAAGACACTTAGTAAGTTTTCTTATCAGCATTGCCAAAAACTTTAACACCTATTGTTTGGCACTAGGCATCCTGTAATCAATCATGGCTGTTCAGAGAGACTCAGAGTAATTGTCAGAGGTGTAAGCTGTCGTCGCCAACCTTGCATGTTGTGACAGTGTGTGTCGGTTGAACAAAAAGCAACAAAGCAACAAAATGCTTTCCAGTCATGTTGCATCATGCAGTAAAAAGAAGGTGTTTTCTTTGGCACTCGCACAGTTCCAGTCCTTTTAGAAAAAGTAAAAGTTGTAGTGCTGATGAAGATGGCTGAGCCTATACTACTTGTGTTATTTGTCTTGATTTAAACCAGCAGCTCTCGTCTCTGTTTACTTTTTGATTCATTTATGTGTTCATTTAAACAATTCCTTTTGACTCGACTATTTGCCCAAACATGGCTCTGGTATTGTTGCTTTTAGCTGTGTTATGGATTACAGAGGGAGGAGAAAACCTGTCTCAAAGCAGTCAGTTGATAACCAAATCTGACCTTTGTTCTGCTCAGTTATAGATATCACAGAAGGAATTATCTATGTTTTGTTTCGGAATAGATCCTCTTGAATGTCCAAAGTTGTAGTCAATTTAAAATGGTATCAAAACTATCAAATTTTACCTGTGCGGGTGAAAGATTTCCCATCGAATTTGAATCTGTCTCCAAATGTAAAAAGAGAAGCAGTGCCATCTGCTGTTCTATTTTTTCCTTTAAATTAATATCAACCATGAGTGATTATATATGGTTAAAAAATATCTGCTATGTATAGACTTCTCTTATCTATCAGTAAAATAATGTTAATGAGAGGTGCTTATGGTAACTTTAACATTTGTTTTACAGGGTGTTCTACTTGTGTATGATATAACCAACTACCAGAGCTTTGAGAATCTGGAGGACTGGTTCAGCATGGTAAAGAAGGCCAACGAGGAATCTGATATTCAGCCTGTTGTCTTTTTGTTAGGCAACAAAAGTGAGTATAAAATTCACAGATTCACAAAATTCTGCTTTAAAACTGTTCTTTGTAATGTTTGCCGGTTTCTTTTATTTCTAAGAAACAGCTGTGAATGAAACAGGTAATGTCAGATTTATTGGAATGAAATCTCTGGATAATTTTCATTTCAGTTCCTTTTATTTTGCACATGTTTTTTGTACGCGAGGAAACGAGTGTTTGATGGTAGCAGACATGTTTGCAGGAGCACTGGATAACTGATTGGTGTGATAAGCAGTGGGAATGCCGATGTTTGTGAGCTCATGGGAGTGACTGACTATGATTTAATATCCTCGGGCCAGCGGACCCAGGTTACTGCTTATCTACAGCCCTTTCCCTCCCAGTTGGTACCCGTCTGCTTCACCTCAATCCCCCCACCCCAATTTGAGCTTGCTCTCCTGTCCCACATAGATGGTTAAGGTGAGGAATTCAATGTTAACCAGACAATTTTCTCCAATCAGTCTGCACCCATCCCCCCATCTTTCAAATAAAGACCAATAATGAAGACTCTATTTAAACATCTTCCTGACAAATGTGGAGTCACGGCTGCTGTGCTGTTATTGTAACGCAAGGCATCAGTGTATGTGTACGATGGTGACTGTCTACCTTCCTCAGCAATGATGAACGATGGGCAGAAAGAACAGAATAATGCCTGCACACAGGAAGCTTCCACTAATGTTACTCAATGGGGCCCATAGGTCATGCTTTAATATGCCTGTCTAAAGTAGATTCTCTTGTCTTCACCTTTGTTGTAAATTTTGATGCCCTGGCTTAAACGCCAGGCACCTTTGTATTTAGGCTAGGTTTTAGTTGTTTGGGTAAAAGTGTCTATTGTAATATATAAGTAGTCATCCTACTGTTGGGTTTCCCACTCCCCACAGCTACAATACTCCACTTGCGCAGCCATTCTCCAGCCAATGGTTATGTTGCCAAGTATGGTCCATGTGTGTTTTTTTTGGTTACTACAGACTGAAAAAAGAAAAACAAAACTCCACACAGATTGCCCCACTAGGAGTAATCAGTTATCTTCCAAGACTTCACGAATCCCTGAACCCATCTATTGACTCTTTAATTTTTCAAAATGCTTGAAGCCAGAAGTCATGTATCGAGATGGATGTAGTCGATTGTTGTTAAAATAAAGCTAATGTGGAAGTTTCTTAAAGTGTAATGTAATTGATGATTGATAGATGGCGGAGCCCAAACATAGCCCCAAAAGACTCTTATTTTAAAATGTTTTTACTACAATTTTCCCACAAGTCATTATGACTTCATAAGCTAGATTCAAGTTTTATGAATACTATGGTCTTGGCTATAATAAAAACAAATTCTTCTTTTTCTTTTTTTAAGATCAAGACTAAAAACTTAAAAACAACAATTTACAAACTAGTGAGAAATGCCATGCTGGCTATGTTCTTTTTTTAATTTATAGCCTCTTCTTGACGTACATTAGCCTAGACGTGTAGCTTGAAAAGTCATACTTACATTTTGTTTTGCATTTTAGTCTGATTTTTTCCCCCTTCCAAGAATTGTGGCTTTCCCCTATCCAAATTTAATACTTGGCACACATTACGAATGAGCTAAGTGAATGCATACTTAGCATTCTTTTTGAAGTAAAGTTTAGATTTCAAATTGGTCCCAAAATATTTCTCTAAGAGAAGGCAACATGTTTAGGACAACTGAAATCGAAGTACAGACATAACAAGAACCTTACAAAAACAAGACAAATGTGTTTCTGAGGGCTGTAGGTTTTGCCACTCAACCATTTAAAAAAAAATCTTTCTAACGAAATATATTTAAGCTGAATACTGATTGATGATGTTGTACATTCAGTGTCACTCACAAGAATGACTTGTTACATAGGCTGTCTGCGTAGCATTAAAAGAACATTGAAATAAATGGGAAATTTAAGGCCTTACACAATGCTTAAAAGGCATTAAATTTAAACCTCAGCGGTATTAAATGTTTTTAATTTGTATTCAAGAAAAGTGAGATGAGCAATTTTTTTTTAAACCTCTTAGATCGACTTGTGTAAAATGTTGCAGTGTAACAGGACCTTAAGGCACATAACTTAATCTTCTGTAAAACAAACAAACAAAAAAATTGTGTAAGTTTATGCATTTGTCAATGGCATAAAAAATGCGTTAAATGGCACTTAATAAACTTGTGAAGTTTGTGTTCACTGAAAAAGGCATACAAATTTTAAATATGGCAATAAATTGACATTACAAAGCTTTATACTGTATTTTATTGGCTGATTTCTGCAGAAACCCTTTTACTGCAGTACCACTTACATGTATATATCAAAAAGGGTGCTTTCATGTGCTGAAAGACCTATTAACTTCTATAATTTGATGTTTTCAGAATATTGAAAACACTACATTCTCATTTTACTCTGGCCTAAAAACTGTTATTAATCTTGAATCTAAAGATTCATATCTTTGTTTACCTTCTAGTGTATTTAAACAGTGTCCTCTTAACTCTATATGGTAATTGAGCTATTGGACTCAATACGTTTATTAGCGACGCTGTCCCCTCCTTTCCTTACCTTGGCTTGTCTGCCCTTCTGTGCCATGTCACTGCTAGGGAACAGTCTTTCCTTTCTTTGGCTTTACATGGCCGGCTCGGGTTAAGTGTGCTTGTTAAGCACGAGTATGCTGCACACCCTTGCCCTCTACATGCTGACCAGAGCTTTGTGCTAAATAATGGCTCCACTTGTAACAATTTGGAGAGGAAGCTAATGAAATGTTTTATTAAGGGTGCACATCTGTGCACACTAATATTTATGCACACACACTCTCTTCCACAGAAACATGCACAGAAGTAAAATGACACACTTATGAGGTTTCTGGGAACACAGGGGTAATGGAAGAATACTCAGTTTGTTTAAACACACTACAACTGTGCTTACAGTACAGCCTCATGTTATACTCTGTGGAACACAAGTGCTTTTGCAGTCAGGCCCCCCGGATTCAATGTTGTGCTTTACTGTGGTAATTAGTGTAGTGTTCAAAAAAGTCCCAAGATGACAAATTCTGTTGCCTATTGCTTCACTTGCATTTGGCTTGTTTGCGACCACATTTTAAAAACTCACAAAATAAAGACACGCTGGTAGCAGCTGTAATTCAAAGAATCAGACCTCTAATTTTTTTTAGACTGTACACACACTTTTTTAAGTTCACTGTTTTGAAGTAATTTACTGTTTTAAAAAGTAGTGCACATATTTCTTTTTAGACATTAAGCCTAAGTAATTTATTAAACTAATATGTTTTTGTTAAGTGGCAATCGCAGAACCTCTGGTCATTCCCCACGCATCACCCTTCCCACTGCCAGTGCTCTTTTTTTCCCCCAGGAACTCTGAAACATCCATCATGGCCTTGTACAGCCCTTATTTGGGTGACTTAAATAGGGTTCAGTTCTCTTAACCCCTCCTCATCACTCATGACTTTTTGCTCAGTGGTTCTAGCACTGTTCACTGGCAGTCCACTCAGGCCTGCCCTGGGAAATATTAGCTTCTGCAGGAAAAGACGGTCCCTGCATTAGAAGAATTTGTACACTTCAATGTGGCTCACCTGCCTTTTTCTTTTGCTCTCCTGCTTTCTTTCTTCTCTAAGTCACAATCTTTACCCAACTGTAAAACATACTTGTGCATACATTTTCATCCTTATGCAAACATAGACTTTCAATCACGCACTTATAACCACTCTTTAAGTTAATCTTTCACATGTGTAGACTAACACCTCATCTATAGCTGCTTTTGCTTACAGTAAAGTCTTTTCATTTGCTTTGTGTCTAAGTTGTGTTAAACAACGTGTGTGTTTGCTTTTTGCATGCTACAACAAATCTTACTACATGCCATTACCTGTCACACTTCTCTTGCCCTAGATTTCCATTCAGCCATAAGAAAGTTTTAGTGAAACATGGATATCCTCTAACTCTACATTTCTCATGAAGCATGTCTTTGCCCAACAACATTGTTGGCCATGAGTTGTTTGTCGTTTTGACTTGGCTTTGGGTAGAGTTTAAGGCTCCCCCTCCCCAGCTCTCTCAACCCTGTCACCTCTCTGCCCCTGTAAAGCTGCCACAGTTCCTGTCTGTTCAGTGTAGGCCTGCACATTTCTTAATAGAGAGATGCTCAGAAGTCCAGGAGTGCAGAGAAGCTCAATGCACTTCTGTTTTTGGTTTAGCTCAAAAATGTTTTTCCTGGCTCAACCCACTCGTACTTAGGTCCTCTTACAACAAACTAAAAGGTCCTAATTGCCCCCAAGGGAAAGGTTTAGCCACAATAGACATGTGGTGGGACAAAAGCCCAGTACTCTTACCCGACACACTTGCCCCTCCCCAGATAGGAGGGATGAACACGTCAGCAGTGTCTGTTTTGCTCTGTGGGTAGCGAGACCACAGGTTTGACGCTGTAAAACATTATATATACAGTATAAAGACCCAGTAAGGCATGGTGTATGGTTGGGTTGAGACCTGGAATGTTTACAGTTTACAGCAAATCCAATCTTTCCTGTTTCTCTTCACATTTTTATTTAAGGTAAAAGGTCAACTAGATGTGTGTATCAAATTTTCTCAGCAACCGCACTGACTGTAGACTGCCGTCTGTCTGTAAGTCTGAAAAAATGGGAAATGGAGATTCAGGTTTCAAAATACAGAAAAATGAAGAAAGAATTTCAGTTTTGTTACACTAGCTGATCATCCCAACGACTGAATTTTAAACTCACTATTAATGAAGACATTCTTTCTAGTTTATATTATTATATTATGTCATATATTATAGAATTATATATATATATTATTATTTATATTATGTTTTTACTTGACCACACTGCAAAATCTCTGGTCTTTGCTAATTAGAGTAAGTACCAGGATTTAATTGTACCAGCTTTTAAGCCAGCTTGTGTTTCTAAATTCATCTCTCTTGATTCTTATGCCTGTTGAAACATGGAAAGTCCTCATTCATTTTAGCCATCCATAAAGCAAATATTGTTGCACATGCAGTAGATGATCAGTCTTCGAATGCCTTCTTGTGTGGTAAGTCATGGGCCATTTGAGTTGCACAGCACAGCTTAGCCACCTGACCGAAGTACAGCCTGGAACCCTCATCACACTAAGGCTATACTTTATTTCTATGCTGCTTCACAACATTGATATGGAGGAATTCCTGGAAGAGCCCTTGCTGACACAGGATTGGGTAAATAACTCATTGACGTGAATCCACAGGAATATATTATAAATGTGAAATATCAACAGTCATTCCATACTTTTTCTTCTTTTCTTTGCTATATCTACACTTTATGGAGTAAAATATTACATCACATTGTTGAAACCTGATTCAGCATTAAGTTTTAACATTGAAGATGTTTGTTCAGGCAGTCCTGATCAGAGTTCTTTCCACATGTTGCTTTGACGTGCTGATGGAGACCAGTTTTTTTGCATCACTGTGCAAATCTTTATAATTAAGAGGAAACTTAAAATAAAGAGATTCATATTATTATAAAAACTGCCACGTGCTCTGTACAATTATTATAGTTATACTGCTGGGACACAGAGGCAAGTATTACTGCTCTCCCATAAAAGTCCACTTAGTTTAACAGCAGCAGGAGAGCACAGAGGACATGGCCAGTGAAACCTGGACTGCGTCTTGTGCGGTCGGGTCAGAACTGGGATTTTTGTTCACTTTTCATGAGTCCTTGGAGCCTGTTAACCCAGCCTGCAAGGCCCTTGGCCTCATGTTTTACTATACCAGTGACAGCCCAGCTCTCAAGCCTGCTCCGTGCCTGCAGAGCTACTGCTGGACACTCTGTTTCACATTCCCTGACCAAGGAGGAAGACCACAGTGTTTAACTAGCTGCCGTGGAGGATCTAATTATGTTTTGAAGTTTGAATTCATGTGTGTATGCGAATATGTGTGTTTGCACGTGTGTTCGTGTCTGCACATCATTTCACGAGGAGCGATCGAATGACGAGATGAGCTGTGATCAATGAGCTGTCGACAGAACACTTCTGACCTAGTGGAAAGCGAGTCCCCTGACGGTGCCGGCCCGTTTCAGGCCACCGGGGCAGGGGCGCCGGTGCACAAAGAGTGCTCTGTCTCTGTCAGGAATCCCCCGAGGACTTCTGCACAGGCCCCGCTCACCTCGACAACACCCAGCTAACTAACAGCACTTTATCTGTCTGTACTCATTCAGAAAAGTCAAGATTATATTATCAACTTAACCTCAAGCTTTAATATGCTGTATATTATTTCCAATAATTCTGCTACAGGTCTACATTAAACTATAGTGTCTGTGAAAAATTTGTTACCATGTTGGGCAGATAAACTTTTGTTCAAGTTAGGGAGTTTGTGAGATACCTGGATTTTAAGAACAAACACAGCAAACACGATTAACATGTGACGCCTAAACCAGTGACATATTTTCTTGTATTTCTCAAAAAAGAATCTGTAAAATAACCAGCAATTTGTAGAGGAAAGTATTTATTTGCTTTATGTTGCATCCATATTACAAATTTATGATATTCACGCTATTTACTTAAAACCCACAATTTTTAGGAGCTCTCAGTCATGTGTGACTCAGTCATTTATATGCTTCACATAAAATCCACTCTGTAGTTTTTTTTATTTTATTAGCCACTTGTGTTGTGAAAGTTAAATCAGTCTTATTCAATCACACTTAACATTATAATGATTTATTATGTTTTTACCAACTTTAAAATGCAAAGCATTTCCCCATATATTATCACAGAAAATTATAGAGTGAATCAAATGCCACTTAGAATAGATTTAACATGTTTTTTCAAATCAGACATAGAAATCTTGTACTTATTCAAACTCTTGTAGTTTAATTTGTAAGTACATAGTTTAAAAGTCTGTGGGATTATCTAGTCACATGTATAGTTTGTGGATCGAACAATTTGAATTTATATTTTATTTATTTAACATCTTACGTTCTATGTTTAAACTGTAGTGCCATTTTGAATAGAAACGTGTAATTTATGGTTAATCAAAGCCGCATGAATAAGATTTTGTCGAATAAAAACAAATGCAGAAGTCAACAGAGGCTAATAAAACTGAAAGTAGACCTTACTTTAAGGAATGCTAGGCCTTTATTATTAAATTTCAGGAGTGTGAAATTGCTAAAGGATGTTTTAATATCAGTGGTCCATTTCAATAAAAAATTGGGCCAGAAAGCTGCAGTGGCATTGGTGGTCCTTGTGTTAAGTATACACTCAAAATAATTATATAATAATAATTATATAAAAATAATTATATAATAATAACGACTGTTGTCGTTTTTGTAGAAACTGAGGCAAAAAAATGCTTTGCAAAGTCTTAAAGGCACAGTGTGATGTAATGTTGGAAGTGATAGGTTTCCCCTTGGGGTTGATTAGGCTCAACTCTGTAACTTTCACTTAATGGGATATGACCCCAAGCCTCTACACACACACACACACACACACACACGCACACACGCACGCACGCACACGCACACATACACAAAACAAACCATTGCTAACACACAATTCATACAACCCACCTTAAATCTTCACACTCCTCAACACACCAACTGCTGTTTAGTTTAAACCCAGACTGCTGGCAATTAAATGTGTTATGGCAAGCTTACTTTGTGGCTGTTGCTTACTGAATAAACTGTTCCAATTGGTCCCCAGCACCCTGAGCAGAACAATAAGTACGTGTCACTGAGAATTGTGCAATCCTGTGTAAGATTTCGACTTTGTTAGCCATTGTAGACACATTAGCTTACTGTTTTTCCATTGCAGAAGATTCTTTCCATGAAGGAACTTAGCTCGCATACACATAAGACACTAATATGTCGAGAGGAACATCTATATTCTCCTCTCATTTGGTTGTGTTCCCATGTAATAGTCCAATGCAATAACAAATCAGTAATTTGCGGTAAAAGCCTAATTCATTCGCCAGATATCAATCTCTAACTGTTGTCTAGTAATTCAATGCTACGACAGACAGACCTTTTAAATAAACATTGATGGTGACCAGAGAGAGGGAGGCAATCGCTCATGACGAGTGATGATCCCCTCTACTATCTCTATGCGCTCAGAGGCCTAAACAGTTTATATCGTGTTTGCAGTCACTTCCTAGAGGTTGTTAAGCTGATGTACAGTTTGACAGAAACGGAGGGAAACCAGATCATTGGAGTGAGATTGCTTTGACCTGATAAGTAGAAATGGGTACATTAGTGAGAAAAATGAAGCAAAATGCTAAAACTCTGGGATTAGTCTAACATTTGGTTTATGCAGACAGATGCCACAGGCTAAAAGAAAAGTTTTAGTAAAAAGAAGCTCACCTCCAGTTATTTGACTATATAAAGCTACATAACTGTTTATAAATCATTTACTTCACCATTTACAAACACGAGTAACTTTGGTTCTGTATCCACTGGAATAAATAGTGGATTGAGTGATCTAACTTGCTTTTAAAACATGAAATTAAACTAGTCTACTTAAGCTTGACACAAAAAATATTTTTTTAAGATTAAATATTTCTTTGTGACTGAGTTTTTTTTCTGTTGATGCAAACACCATTGGGTTGGATTCAGAAACTATTCACTTACACAGCTTTTTTACCCAACGATAATGTACCTTCTTGAGCTCTCGAGCTTTTGTGTTAATGTTGGTTAATCTGTCTGTGACACATGATTGATAACCTTTCCCAAGTGTGCAGGATCCAAAGGATTAGTACTGTTTACTTCTAGTAGCATGGCGGGTACCTCCACTGTTAATGACTGGAATTAATAACCTTCTGACGCCTATGAGACAGCTCTGTTTATGCACAGGCACAGACAGGACAGTCTACCCTGGACGATGAATAACTATAAAAGTGTCTGCCGTAACCCAGAAAGGTTTGCATTCATGTCAGTTAGAATGATTGTCATTTTTAAGTTGGTCTAAAATTATTCTTTCTAAATGTATTTTTTGGCATTAGCACTTTGACTGAGACATTTGACTTTGACTGAGTTAACAATAATATAGAATTATTGCTGTGTTTACATTTCTTTCTTGAAATGCATCTGTCTTTTTCTGCCTTTGGCTTCATTCCCACCGCTCTTCCTCACACACATATACTCACACACTCACTAAGGGGCATGAGAACAGTAAATCTGTCATGATTTCAATGAAACCTTACACAAAGACAAAAGCTCTGGAAGGGGTTGAAAGCAATCCTACACCTTACAGTAGCCTGCCCTCCTCCAGTTAACACAGACGTGTATGCACCAGATACTAGGCGTGCCCACCTTCCTGCACAAAGCCAGAAATAAAGAACGAAGCTATTACTTTCAGCTTCAAGACCCCCAGGTGACCTCCCTTACTGACCCCAGCATGACCTCATAGTGAAGGAGAGAAGCAAAACTCAGTCATTGCACAGGAGTCAAATTCACAGTGACATCTGTACAAAAGCTAAAAAGGATTCTGTTATTGTGTGTCCTCTCTAAATCAGTGTGTAGATGATAGTCTTAGATCTTAGATCCTTGCACCCGCCTTAAAGGCCTAGCACACTCATAAGTCAAGCGGATCCCTCCATCTGCACTCTCACTGTGAGTATCGCCTCAAGTCTTAGTATTCATGTATTGTTTCTTAAACTTTTCTCCACAGCTGGGCTGGTTTGTCATTTTAGGGTCAAACAGAGGTTCATGGCTTCAGGGTGAAACTGTACTAAACTGACACTGAGGAATGTGTCGCATCTTTCTTTAATACCAGCTGGGAGGTGGAGTTGATCGTTCACCCTCACAAACTCATTCCATAAATAAAAGAAGCGACAATCAGTGAATCTTCTGCAGATGGCTTTGAAAGCAACATAACAATTGAAATTTGTTTCTCTCTGTTTATGTGCACCATGCCGGCACACTAGGCAGACTCCTTCCATCTTAACTCAAGTGTAAACAGTTATCTTTTCTGTTTATGTTCTGATATGTAACAGTTAACCCTGCGAGAGTGCTGTGTAACTACCATATAAATCTATCTATCCATCTTCTGTAAGTTTTCTCATGTCATGCTGTGTTTTGACCACAGTCGACCTAGAGCACATGAGGACCGTAAAGGCAGACAAACACCAGCGCTTCTGCCAGGAGAATGGCCTCATCAGTCAGTTTGTATCAGCCAAGACAGGGGATTCTGTAAGTGCTAGCAAATTTAATAAATCACCTGTGCAGCCTAAAAAAATAAAACTAAACAAAAATTGTTTTTGTTGTTGTCTTTCCCTCCAGGTGTATCTTTGTTTCCAGAGAGTGGCTGCTGAGATTCTTGGTATAAAATTAAACAAAGCCGAAATAGAGCAATCCCAAGTGAGTCATAAGCACGAGTCACGTCTCAAATTTCTCATATTTTTTCTGACTGGTAAACAACAGTTTATTTACTCTTCGAAGTATCTGATGAACTTTTCAAGTCTTTTCCATCTTGAAATGTTATGGTTGAACTCAATCAAATTCCCAGAGTGTGTTAAACCATCACAGCATACCACACTACGTATAGGATCTTTTGTTGTGTAAACATTCGGTTTTTTTTTTACATCTGCCTCCTGTGATGTTCCTTACACTGATGCTGTCCATCTGTAAATGGCATCACACTGACCACAATAATGCTTGAAGTCAGAGGTTAAAGGTAGGCAGTTGTGAGGGTGAAGAGGTTAGGGTTAGTTGTCTGATTTATTTGGTTTATCTTCCACTGTTTTGGATGAAACAGGGTCTCCGCTTGCCAGTCAGACCGAGGTGCCCATTGGTGGCAGCTGTAGGATTTACAATGTCACCTCCCCCAAAAGCATTAATCCTGGGTCTGATATGAGCGGCTGGAGCCACATTGGCTAGGCAGTGGTTGATGAGCTCGAGGGCTACAGAGAGGTCAGAACCTCCAGAGGAGGGAGAGCGTACACGGGAAGAACAGACAAAATTCTCAAGCTCCACTCCCGTCACAAACAGGGCTGCTGACTAACTGAAAATGGCCTCACGCTAATGGAACTGTCCATCTACTTTATTTCTCTGGCCCTCCCTTGATATCACTGTCAGTTAAGTAAAGTGTTGTAATCCAGACAAATCAGACTGGGTGATTGGCTAGATCCAGTTTGCACTTCAAGGAAAAAGGTTAAGAGTATTTGACACCATCACACAGATGATGAATAAGAAATTAAATACTGTATCGTTAAAATTTGTCAGTGTATAAAAAAAAATCTGTGACGGTATGGGATAAAATAATAAAAATACAACTTGGTGAACATGCTGTGTGATTATATTATCTGCATTTAACCTAATCAGTGTTTTTGTGTTAGTGGTGTTTCAGCAAAAAAAAATATAATGTTTCTAAAAACTTTTTAAAAAGCTTACAGATATCAGCGCATTATAGAAATATCTTAATTTAGGTCAGGGCAAGTAATTATTTATTAATAAATTTTGGTCTTGAATGTTTTCTGAATGTTGCATTGAAGTTCTATATTATTATTAGTTAGTTAATCTAAAAACGTGGAAAAGAAACATCATAATCTTGCTTAAAAGTCAAAATATTTTTCTGGTACAACTTAGAAAAATGTAACGGCAAAACATAAGAAATTGTGTAAATACTGAGTGACATAATTTAAAGTTTGTTTCAAGAATTCAGTGTTGAGGTTTTGAGCAGGTCATGGCTCTGGGTGTAGCTGTAGGCCCAGCAAAGCCTCATTATCAGTTGTCATGTTTAGAGAGCTGAACATGAGGGTCACAACCCCCGACAGCATTATGTCTGCTTGCCAGCCCTCTCTGTCATGGTCCACTGTCTGCTGGATCAGATAGTGAGGCCACGGATCGCTCAGTAACTCCGGCACAGGACTTCGGCAGCTCATTTATCAGGCAGCCAACCAGGAGATCCAGCCATGTAGGCTTTATCTATCGTGGCTGGTCATGCAAAAATAGGAGCTTCACTGTGTAAAAGTTCCATTAAATATATACTAAACTGAATAAGCAAGGTTATATAATCTTAAATGAGGTGCTGCAACATTATTCGAGTTTATTATGCTTTTCGAGTTCTACACAAAACAGCTGTTGAAACATAGGTTAAAAAAGAGCCGTTACAATTGTTTTCTTTATTTACATGAAATTATTATTATGAAACAGTTTCTATTTTTAAAAGTCACATTCGTTGTGGTCTTGGGTTTGTTTTAAGTGTATTCTCCTTGTTTTTTTCATTTTGTAGCATTTTGTATTTTTTTAAAATGAATTTGTGGTTTAGCTGTGTTCACTAATGATTCAGCACTGCACTTTTGTGTGTTTTTATTATCATTTTATTAGGCATCCTTTCTGATCCACTGTCTTTACTTGGCGTCGTTTTCACATTGTTACTGTGCTCTCATGCATTTGTTCCGTTTCTGTTTTCTTTTTAAATCTTGTTTTCCCCTCCTGTTTGTCTGACTCGCAGAAGATTGTGAAAGCTGAGCTGGTCGACTACCCACAGAATGAAGGCCCAATTAGTCAAGAGAACTCTCAGCAAAGCAAAATATGTTTGGTTCAGTAACTGAAAGTATGTCTCTAATGCTACAAATAGATTTTCTATGATGAAAAAGCAGTAGTTCTGTAGTTTTAGCAAATAGTGAAAGTGTGTTAATAACTATTCTAACCCAGTAGTT
>JAVKLF010000161.1:17004514-17015552 GCA_034783495.1 Millerichthys robustus | reverse complement strand
CTATGATGAAAAAGCAGTAGTTCTGTAGTTTTAGCAAATAGTGAAAGTGTGTTAATAACTATTCTAACCCAGTAGTTAGAACTAACTACGTCCCAGTAGTTCAGCTGTAGGAAAAGAAACCTCCTGTTTGCCCTAGTGTTAGTAAAGATGTAACAATATTTTGCTAAACTTTTCTTTATGGTATTGAACATGACTCCTCTTAAACTTCCATCTGCCTTCAAACTTTCATTTAGACCAGAGTTATAAAATCCTGGCAAGTGTTCTCCTCCACGTTCCAAGAAATATTAATGTAACAACTCAGCAGTTTGAGATACATGCTTACACTCAGACCAACAGCACACTCAAGTCTGTTCACTGCACACGGCTCCTCTTATTTCTAAATAAAAACCTTTAGTTTTGATGCTTCTATAAAAAAAAAAAAAACATGTCTCTTAATGAGTGTGTTTAGATTTCATGTCATTGGGAGAGTTGTGTTTACCCTTTTTATCTTTATATTTACAGAACAGATGTGAAATAGTGTCAGGCCTCATGTTATTGTCAGGAATGGCTCATTTAAAGAATATTATTTCAGGTTTTAAATATCCTTAAAACAAGAAGCTGCAGCTTAAAGCAGCTTTCTTTGGAAAGATGCAATTGTTGTGGCAGCTTTTTAACTCCACATGTGTTTCACCTTCACAGCGTGTGGTGAAGGCGGACATCGTCAACTACAGTCAAGACACCGTGGCCAGGACAGTCAACCACCCTCGCAGCTCCATGTGTGTGGTGCAGTGATCTCCTCCAACACCAACACACACACACAAAGATGTAAAGTTGTCGGTTCAGTCAGTATTATTCTATTAGGAATTTGGGGTGGACTGGATGAAAAGTGTTCAGAGCACCGACTCTGTGTTCCTGTGTGTCAGTTGCATGGTGGGATGGAGAACAGACTGCACAGCTTCGGAGCCTTGGCTCCTAGTTCGGATATTTAGTAAGAGTGAGCTTGTGGAGGGTTTACAGAAAAGAAAATGGGACCTCTGGGTTTTTTTTCTACGTTTACGCGCAGCTATCATTTTATTTCTTTAAATCTATTACCTGACATTTAAATATTTAGCTTTAC
This sequence comes from Millerichthys robustus, assembly GCA_034783495.1. Classification (NCBI taxonomy): domain Eukaryota; kingdom Metazoa; phylum Chordata; class Actinopteri; order Cyprinodontiformes; family Rivulidae; genus Millerichthys; species Millerichthys robustus. Next base: position 17,014,456 of record JAVKLF010000161.1, on the reverse strand, counting down.
ATAGTTTTATGTCACTGATGAAGCGAAAGCAATGAGCAATGATGAAATAGAGAGTGTATAGCTGAAAGTCTGTTATCTGAACATACAATTGGATAAATCTTCTCAGCCTCATTTAACTGTCTATATAGAACAGAGGTTTGTATTAGGAAAAGTTTATGATGCATAACTTCTTTGTTCATCTTAGCTACCTTTTCTCCCATTATGATTTATTGTATAAAAAAAATTAGTCAAAACAGCTTTTATGTGAATGTTCATGTTGGCATGATGGGATAATAATAAAAATGTGGTCTCCACAAAACAATATATCTGCTTTACGTGGAACATGTATTGATACAGTTATAGTAACTATGCTGAATTTCAAACCTTTTTTTCACTCAATGAAGATCATGAAAATGCATTCTGTAAATTTTGCTTATATAACTTTGATGTTCTCAAGAATGTACAGTTAAATGTGATGTTGAAAAGAAACAAAGATTTGTTTCTAAATAAAAAAATGCAACATGGAAAACTGCAGCAGCTTGTTTAGTACTTCTGTAAGATAAAACTATTTCTGGTATTTATTTAGAATCTTGTAAAGTTTTACAAGTATTTTAGTTCAGCCTTAATACAATACCCAGCAGGTGAAAAGAATTACAGTATGTTTATTAAAAGGAAGTTTTTTTTGTCTAAAATAGAAGACAGAGCCATAAATTTGATATTTATGTATTATGCATCTCCAAATCTTAGGAATAATTGAGAGAATTTATTGTAAAAACAAAAATATATATTTCTTTTCACATACATTTTTTGTGTACAAAAGTTAAATATAATATTTATAATAAATTATAATGTTTCATAGTCATTTGTAAAGGCATCACGGGTGAAGACACTGAGTTTTATTCAGGCTTTCACAGTTTTTTGGAGGTCTTTGGAACAGATTCACATGGAGCTGCATTGCTGTGAATTGGATTACACGGCTGAATATATGTCAGCGTTGCATCAGCAATTATTTCTTTTTACATTTGGTCCACTGCCACTACCTCCCGTTCACATGCAGTTTCTTGAACAGCTCATTTTCACTCTGTATTTTTCCCTGACCCTGGTTTTCCAGCAGAACCAACTCCTATACTTTTCAAACCTATAACTCCACTTGCAACAGAAGTTAATTTATCTACTGCTATTGTTATTACTACTAGTGTTTTCTTTAAATGCCAACTCTTCACTTTCTAAATATGACTTTTTACAAAGTTTCTTTGTGACGCATGCTGGTCAGTCACCAGGAGCTCGTATTCATCATTCAATACACAAATATTAAATCTTAATGGTTAAGGGGGCCATTTTATCCTGTCCTTTTAAAACTATTCACTGCAAAGTCATGAAGACTGCTCAAAAAAGAATTCTTAAAGAAATAAACAATATCTACACAATAGTTTTCTATGTGGTTAATGTGTTCATAAATTAAATATTTGTTGGCAAAATTTGTGGAGAGCTGCAAACATGAGGTAACAGCTGAAATGGTGGTATGGTGATGTCCATTGAAGAGCGGTTTGGAATTCAGTTCTCTTTAGACAGTATTAACTATCAAAATTATGACAAAACACTGATTCCTAATTTCAGAGTTATTTTTGCTAAATTTACAGCGTGTGTCTTAAAATGCTGAACTGAACTGGTGTCATAGAATTCAAATGACTCGTTGAAACCCTGAATTAGCAGAAGGTGTTAGTTTGTGAAATATAGTTTTACTGTTCTCAGTGAGAGCTCTGGACAATGCATGCAGGCTTTCTCATTACTCAACCTTTGTTAGCTTTTGCCACATTTGGGGCTGGGTGACACTTCAATTTTTCACTTCATGCTGAGAACAAAATCTAAATAGAGGAGGCCCCTGGAGGAGGTCATGTGAGCGCCAGATGATGGGATCTGGACTATTGCCTATAAGGATGTTACATATTAAAAGACCCGAGCAATGAAATTTAAGCGCAGGGAGAGAAATTTGACCACACCAATGATCCCTCTCTATACTGACCGAACTAATCCCTAGTAGCTAATGAGCCACCTGGTCTTTGTTCAGTAAATCTTCACTGAAAAAGCTCCTAAATCCACTCTGGACAGATGATCTAAAGTTCTTCATTAATGATTGTAGCTGTATCAGTTAGTCACCTACATAGTCTAGTCTATTGTTCAGGTAGATTTTTTTAGCTGAATCAGTGTCAGTAAATCTGCTAAGAGACTAGGAATATCTTTTAGTTTTTCTCAGGCGTTAAATGGGACTTTTTGTTGCAGATTGTGAGTTTTAGCAGTGTGTGAGGCAACCCAGGTGGGATCATTTCTGCACACGTGCATTGTTTCACATGAGTGGATGTCTTAGGATACGTCTCTGCTGAATTTTTGTCCAGAGCTGTCACCAGTGCTGACAGGCGAGACTCGCCCTTGGCTTTGCTGCTGTTTAGACAGGTGTTTTAGCAAAGAAAACAACTGCAGCCCTTTTCCAGTTTTGACCCTCACAACGGCAACACTCCCCTAAAGACGGAAGGAAAGAATATTAGTGAGGGGATTATGCCTGAGAAGGGTGAGGTTTTGTCCGACTGACAAAGCCGAGTGGGACTTTTTAGCAGTTTCTCATGAATTTCTAGGTGTTTTGCTTGGTTTTGATGTTTTTACTTTCTCTATTTACCGTAGGAAATGATGCAAAATAAAACAAATAAACAATATACATATTTAAATTTACTTTAACATATTCAGTTTTTTTTCCTTTTACATGCCCTCCACAAAACCTGAACACTTCTTCCCTCTGGAGGTCAGCGGGCACAAGCTCTGCTTTTTGATTTTCTCTCTCGTCTGTTTTTCCCATTGCCTAAACACACACACAACAAGTTAGTAAGAGGTCCATAGTTGTGGGCTGTGCTCTTTTTGTGTGTGTGTGTGTGTGTGGGCAGAAAGAAGGCCAACACCCTCATGACTACCCACTCACCCGCTTCCGTTTTCCACCTGTGCAGAGTGCCAGACCCACAGTGGTGCGGGAGTAGGCAGGACTGAGTCAGTCCCTCTGATGATCTCCAGTCACCCCTCTGTTACAATGGTTCAGCCAGCAGCAAATGGAGTGACAGGCAAGGCTGATTTAGAAGCTGCAATGAGCTGAAACTGGCATCAATTTATGCAGCACCCTGAAGTGAACCAGAGCTGCTCAGTTCCCAGGGTAATACAGAGGATTTCTCTCCTCTGTTTTCTCTGCATGTATGTTTTAACATCTTGAATCAAGACCTCTGCTTGTCTCATTTACTGTTTGTGTAGACAGATGACACTGTCCTGGTAGGTGCCGTGTGTCTGCCCAGGCTGAGAAGAGCACCATTTATTTTAAGGGTAAGGATGTGGGCATTCTGAGGGGACATATTTATAGCCTGCTGCTTTGGTGAGAAGACCTGCCAGCAAAAACAAAGATTCTGAAAGAGAGAAACAGGGGACAGAAAAACCAAAGTCTGACTCACTACAGGCTAAACATTTGTGCTTTGTTCCCAGTTAAATACGCAAGCAAGATTTAGGACCTCAAAAACGTTTTTTGACCTGTCAACAAAAATCCAAACAGCCTAACATCTAATTATCCTTGTTAAGATACTGAGCGCATTTGCTACAGGTGTGCACATCATAACAAAGTTTGATGCTAATCAGTCCAAAAATATACGTGTTGGGCTGCCTTCAGACCCAGGCCTCCCATGTAAAAGACATCTGGGATGTGAATGGGATTTGCCTGTTTAAATAAAAGTTAATAAAATAACATGAAGACATGATAAATGAGCATGACCTTTTCAGAGCTGATAACCGAGACCTCCTCTGGCTTGCAGGCTTATTCAGATTACGTTTGATAAAGGATCTGCTCTGTTGCAACTGTACTTATCTCACACCTGACCACTTCTTAGCACTTTATTTCAGCTTGTGACAGGGTGTAGCCAGAGTTGTGTGCCACTTCTTATATCATCTGTTGGCAGATTGAAAGAAATAAAGGAGTTAATAAGAGAGGTGAAAATAGAACGAAGGTGGCAGATTACAGGATCATCACTCAACATTGCTTCTACTCGTCTCCTGCTTTGTGATTCGTATCTCATTGTTCCCCAAAATACTTTGGAAATAGAACCTGAGAAGAGAGCTATTCATCTTTTAAGTGCTATTCATTACAAACCACCGAAAATAGCATTTATCCAGTGATGATACCTTTTTGGAGGCATTTACAGGAGTTGCTGCAGCACCTTGAGGCACAAAAAAAATGGGAGTTTAAACGTGATTCTTCTACATGGGAAGTATGGCTCTGATTAAAGAAGAAAAATGGTGATTGCCAAAACAAACTCAGCATTACTTCTAATTACAGAGAACATATTCCTTCTGGATATGTGGAAATGTGGTAATTCCATATTGATCTGTGCCTCACATTATGTCCCATTTAACATGCATTAGACTGGAACTTTCACTTCATATCTGACTGGAAAATTCATTCAGCTCTGAGCCTCAAAAATGAGCCTGTTGCACAAGCCTCAGTGGAGCAAAAAGTGTGTGAAGATGCCATGTAACACAGCTCATATCTGTGTTTATTGACATTCATGAGCGACTTGCTTCAAGTGTACATTTCCGTACGGGGACAGTCACCCCAACAGGGCAAATCTGCTCAGCTGACTTAAAAATATACAATCTGTCTCTTTTCAAAAACCAAGAAACATAAATACACAAACTTTAGTCCACCAGAAGCTGAGTAAACTTTTGGACCGATTAGATGAGCTGATCAAGCAGACAAATGTATTTGCAGTCTCAGCACCATTGACAATATACCTGGTCTACTTATGTGGGGCTACACTCAACACACAAGTTTGTGTAACACAGATAATGTTTAGCTGAGAAAGCAGTAAAAACAGATGTGTTGCTAAAGTTTTATTATCAGCTAATGCAGAGTTCTTTCACACCGATCTGTTGTTTTCGCTAAATAGCTGTTTTGTGGCCGCCGCTCCTTAAAGATGAAAACGTATTTTATTTTTGTAAGGCTAACGTCAGTCTGATCGCAGGTGAAGGCTGCTTCAGAACGGCATCCCTGCAGCTGGAAAGAATTCCATATCATGCTGAAGGGCACCTCAGCAGGGTGGACTTTGGCTGTCAAAGAGAATTGAGCCCTGGCTGTTTGGCTGAAGCACCGTGACACTAATCACAACACCACCCCACTGGTTCAGCCAACAACAATATATGGCTAAATGAGCAACTGTCACGATACTGAGCAGCACAGAAATGTTCAAATCAAGGGATTTTTTGCATGCAGCGTTTGAAAGAAATGTGCAGCGACAGTACACAGGTCATTTTATGGACGCAGCAGACAACATTGTTCCACTGTGTTGCCAGTAAGTTAAATAGTACATTGGAAAAAAAATAGTGGGATTACATTGTGAAACACTAAAAGCGCTGATATAATGTGAGGTGACGTTAGAATTCCTCGCTCTGTCCAACACAATGTGGCCACTGTGGAAAAGCTGGATGGTGTGATTTTTTTCAGAGTATCCATCACAGCATCACGAACGCTGCGGGTCACACTTATTGTGCGCAGCGGTGTTAATCAAAACCAGCCCGTGCTGGGGGCCTCGACGGTCATCAGGCAAGAAGAGGAAATTATTGATGGAAATAAAGATCCTGGACTGCCCCAAAGGCTCACCCTTCCAAACACTTTTAATGTGTAGCTCAGACAGGCTGCACGATGAACAAGGCCGAGTTGTTCACATCTGATTTAAGGGCTGCTTTTGTCATGAGCAGCGCCAAAGAAGGAGTCATGCTTTTATTGGCCCTTTAGTCTATTTCCATTTCTTGACCTTCACTGAACATCCACTAAAAGTTAATAAGTCTTTAATATTTTCTTACTTCAAAACTTGACCTATGGAAAGAGTGGAGCCAGTGATTTACTGACGTCTGTCGCTTAAACTACACATCAATAAGTTTTTTTCCCCCCTTATTTTATAACATGAAATCATCTACAATTAACTACTAATTCATATTGATCAGTCAGACTGTTTTCATCAAGACATTGTAAGATGTGATGATATTGGGTGTGTGTGAGGCATGGCTGGCTGCCATGCTTTGGAAAGATAAGTGCCACTAAGAAAAGTGTCACAAAAGAAGAAAAGGACTCATGAGGGTTGAGTTGCCGAGAGCAGGCTGTTGTGTAAAGTGTCTGGTGATTGCCAGGCTGTTGGGAAGACGAGGCTGGACAGGGAGGTGAGAGGCAGGTTAATTACTATTCTGAGAGGTAAAGGTGAGATGCTTTACATAGCCTTTTGTGGCCTGAGGTCTTAGATTTCTTGCACCATGGTCTGTGAGGTAATGGTGCTGCAAGATGGCAGGGAGTGACGCTTGCACGGCCCAGGCCAAATCCATCCTCCAGTCGCCGCATCCGTCACCGGAGACTGGAGCTACGGTGTGAAAAACGCTGCATTTTTCAGGCAGACTGTTACAAATTAAACGTACAAACCAGGAAAACAACGCTGTACATTGTCTGAGGAAGCCATATTTTCCTAATCCTGTTCAGGAGAAATTAAAGGGGTCTCAGCCACATGTCTACGTGTCATTTTCAATCATCGTCACTGAAAAACAAACAAAAAAAGTTTCAGGATTTGTAGCAAGTAAGTCATCTTATACATTGTGTCTAATTTATCCAACATTATGGAACTTTATCACAAATTTTATGTCACAATTCAACTAAAGCTTGCTAATTTTATTTAAAAGTTAAAAACACAAATAGATTAAAATAATCCTCAACATTCCTAAAGTTAGCATTGAAAATTGAAATTAAAATGCAAACAATTTTTAGATTTCTTATTTTTCATTTTTGATCTGTAAACATCAGTTGTGTGGTTGTCCCTTTATTTTGTGTGAACACAAAAATGTTAGCACAATCTGAATAGTTTCTTCTGAATATTTTCTTTCTTTTTTATTCTACCACTAATATATTTTCCCAGTGGAAGCTCAAAGAGTAAAACATTTGATTTACAGTTTCAGAATACTGTTCCAAGATTCTCAGCAGACAAATTAACTCAAGCAAATATGTTAACATTTATGTTTTAAAATTTGCTGTACTGCTTTAGACTTGTTAGAAGATGATGCACTCTTTTTATTTGCACTTCATCAAAGTATAGAGTTCCTATAGAATGCTTTAAGTAAATGAACAGGTGTTTCCCCTCTTTAAATCTTTATGTGCAGCTAATGAGTCAACTTAAGTGTTTTGAAATTATTAAGCAATTAGAGACAGGAAATGTAGAGAACAGACGAAGACCTGATGTGTGTGTGTGTGTCTGCATGTGTGTGAGTGTGTATCTAGTGCTCAAATATTGTAAAAAAGTTTGAAAAGATGAAATCAAAAACTATTTTTCTGTGAAGTTTTGAAGTTTCAGTGCCAAATATATCATTATTAATACTGGGAATAAAAGCCAAGGAGCTATTTATTTATTTAACTGCTGAAGGTAAAATGTTGATATTTTTTCCGCCTGTGCCTGTATGTTTGTTTATTTGTAGTTTTCTCCATCCCAACGCAAAGATTCTCAATGGGGTGCAGATCTGGACAATGTAGTGGATAATCCATGTGTGAAAATAATCTCACGCTCCCTGAACCATCCTCTTTCATTATTTGAGCCGGATGAATCGTCAATGTGACACATGCCCGTACCACTAGGGAAGAAAAATCCATTAATGAGATAACCTGGTCATTCAGTATTTTCAGGTAATCAGCTGGCCTCATTCTTGGGGCAGATGACGTTGGTGATGAAATATTGAAATTTGTTTCAAACACGACTTTTCCCCTTTGAATTGCTTCAAAAAAAGCTGGTCCATTTTTAAAAAGACACCTCCAAAACAACTGATGTGTTTTGGCTTCATCAGTTTTCTGTATCTCAATAATTTATCACAGTCACAGTTGGTGTATGAAAAAGAGAAATTGTGCAAGCTCTCTGAGAGGAAAAACCCGATCCGTTGCCTAACAAGGGGAAGTGTGAATATGACAAAGCCTTTTCTATCTGACACCCAACCCAACAAACAGCCATCTGTCATCATTATAAGTGGCACCTGATGTGCTGCACTTAAGAGGCATCTTGAATCTTTTATGCTCCTCCTCTAATTAAACTGATCCTGTTTTCCTTTGAATTATTGAATCATATTTAATAAACTTATTTATAAAACAGCAGTCTCATTTACAAGCGGAATCTTGTAAAAGCCATAACATCCAACATGCTGCTCTTTATGTCAGCTTCCTGACATCATCTCTCCCCGTCGACGATGCCAGCTCTTTGGTTATTCATAATCTTGGTCTTAACAATAGAAACCTCTTCAAATGGCAAAACAGATAATCCTCTCTATGTAAAAGTCACCTGTCTCAGGTGTATCAGGAAAGAATGTCACCTGAAATATTATCACGGCAATGGACCTTGTGAAAAATGTTTCCCTCCTTTTTGTTCAGCTGACAAGACTTAACACCACTTACAGGTTCTTTGACAGGTCCGGATGTTTTATTTTCCACCATTATGTTTTGGGGTGTGGAAATGAAATAGTGCAGCAGGGGAGTTGATGACAGGTAATATTCATTTTAACAGGAGTCATTAATATCTGCGCTATCCGGTGACTATCTCAAAATTGGTACAAAGAAGTAGGGTGGAGGGGAACACAAAGTCATGTCACTGTGCCAGAAATGGGGTACATCCCAGAAAGGTTGCAAGTTTATTAAATACATTCACACTTATTCCTATGGGGAAAAAAAGAGTTACAAATTAACCTAATGTTCATGTTTTGGTCTGAGGGAAAAATCTTTACTCGTACTTTACTTTAATTTGGTTTTATGACAGTTTGCTCACCTTTGAAGATTGATCCAAGAGTCCGACTGAGGTGCTGTAATATTTTCTTCGTCAGTTTTGGCCTCCACTTGTCAAAGAAAAGAAAAACTCTCAGTTCTCCATTTAGAATCAAACAATGACCTTCTTATAATTTAGTCAAATATTCAACCTTTAAACAAGTTAGTCAACTAATCATTGAAATAACTTCATCGACTTCATTTTTTCAAACATCAGAAATTAGCTAAATATAAAATGTCCTGATCTGTGACACTTAAGAAACTGAAAAAAGCTGTCTGGATTAAAGGTCTGTTTAGATGACTGATGTGTGTTTGTGACCTAAAACTGTAATTTCAGCCTTACTCTTGTTGTTTTTGCGGGAAGCTCTGTATCTGGAAAGCCTTGCTACAAATGATGAACACATTTCCCCACATTTATAGCTGCAACCGCATTTTGTGTCGCCACCAACCACAGCAGAGTTTCTGCCATCAGTCGATCCAGCCGCAGCAACCCACCAGCTGTGAAAAGTGTTACCCATAAGCTGTCACGATCTGGCTGTGCAACCGCTGCTGACTGACAGCGAGTTTAATATTTGATGAGGGGCTGGGGATGAACCAAAGGCGAGACTCTCAGAGAGTGTGATGCAGGGAACACCCTAACCTCCCGCTATTGTCACCGTCCTTTTGCCGCCCTGCTATTCATAGAGAGGAGGATAGGGTTCTGCAGTTTGAGAGTTTCACCAAACAGAGGAACACAATGAAGTTAGGAAAACAAAGATCACAGTCCTCTTCACATCTAGAACATGGGATCTCCTTTATAGTGGCTCTGCACAGTTTGAACTGAGGACTGTGCGTTTCATGTTACTGCACTTTAATCTGCCGGCACTTTGAATATTTGGACCCAAAGAAGAGATGAAGTTTTTTTGTCTTTGTGACTACATTTTATCTCAGCGTGCAGGAGTGAAAGAGCAAAACACCAAATAACTCCAAAAGAGCAAGAAGCAGTGACAATCATTTTACGTTGAGAAATGACAGATCTGTTGACATGTTGGTCAAACCTTGAAAGTATGATGTGAGTAAGATATGAGGTCACACTCAATGTGTTCTGAAGGACTCCACTACTACTACCACAT
>JAVKLF010000161.1:16973427-16985447 GCA_034783495.1 Millerichthys robustus | reverse complement strand
TTTTTAAGGTGCTGGACATAAACAGCATTAGAGCATAATTTTATGTCTCTTTCAATCTCACCAAGCGGAAACAACTGTTTATGAAATTTAAATGGTAAATAAAAACAAACCTTCAAGTACTCCTAGAATACTGAAAAAAATAATACATATGTATATTTTTGTGCTCCTAATTTAGTTTTTTTTTTTAAATTCATGTCTGTAATGTACAATAAAGTCCAGAGAACAACTACTACTTTTTTAATATTATGATTCCGACAGACAAATTTCCACTTCTAGGATTCATTGATTACATCACTTGGTTTAATTTTTGAAGCAGCAGTGCGTGAAGCAAAAAAATGTGCTAAAGGTGCATGAGTCTTAATCAAATAAAGATCTTATTAGGATTATTGTGAACATACTTCTGTGCAAGTAAACACACCCAGTGATGCATGAAATAGGTTTGGATTGATTTGTAAAAAAAGCAAACCTTAGAGGGACAAAGCTGCTCTTGTACAGTGATGATTTTAGCACGAGGAGCTCCTTCCTGCTGCCATCACAACAAAGTGTGCAACCTGCTCAGGTTTCATCCGTCAGGGGTACCGGTACCCTTCCAACAGATAAGTGTAAAAGTTCAAGGAAGAGGACAGCTGCCCACCAGGGGATTCCCTGACAACAGCTTTGCCGAAGACCACCAAAGTGAGCTGTAGATGAGATGACAGGCCACATTCTTACCTTCGCTCCCTGAGGGCAGGAAACAGACAAGGTGATGGGTGAAAGAATATATCAGTGATACGCTTGACTTTGTTCTGCATGTGTTCAAGTGTGTGAAGATATCTTAATATTCCCTCTGTGGTAAAATATACTCAAAAAGGGTTGTTGTTGGGGAGTTAATCTACAAAAGTACATTTGTTAAAAGTACAACTTGAGGGGAGAGGCCAAGAGATGTGAGATGTATGGAAACAGCACCGGTGTTGGATGACATAGGGCTAAGTATTTGAAGTCAAGGGGAAATTTCTAATCATGAAAAGGGATGCTCACACTCGTTTATTCCACGGGACTCTCAAAGCTGTGGCGTTATGAACTGAACAGTGTGGTGTGGGGTTTGTGGAAGGACCAAAAGTGGCACTTTTACCAACCACAGGGCACAAGCTGCCTCGACTGTTTTTAACCACATGCGATTGCTTCCCGAGCATTTCGTGACCTGTCACATAATCAGGCCCTTCTCGCTGCTGTGCAGCAAAAAAAGACACAAATCCTGATACACACCCCTTTCATTTTATTGCCTTATAAAAATAATTCTGGTTAGTTTTTGCTTCTCTAAAATGAGCGTGTTGGTTTTCCCCCCACATAGTGCTCCATTCATCACAGGCTGGTACAGAGAGACTTACTGCTCCTACTTTCCTCGTAACAGGAGGGGCAAAAGAATTTTAAAGTACCCATTAATTTGAAAGAAAGTAGCAAAAAGGCAATTATTTCCTGACACTTCTCACCTTTGCCAGCGAGCAATGTTTGTAATCAGTTATCATTCGGGATGGGAGGGTGCGCACACGTCTTTGTTTGGTTACAAACTAATTTGTCACCTTTTATACTTCTGACTTCCTCTTAGGTCAAGAGGCCCCTGTAGTGCCCTAAATACTCTCCACGAGCTTATGAGTCTTGGTGGTGAATCTGGTGCCTGTGAGGCATAACTCCCCCTGTCAAAACAGAAAGAGAGGCATGATTCTTCGCCGCAGAGTCCCACGCTGCTCCACTCTAATAGGCAAGCAGACATGAGGTCATTTTTTTTGTGCTAGCCTATTAGCGTTTATTGAACATGACTGCCTGGTTGAATTGCTCCGAGAACCTTGCAAATGTTGTTAGGAAAATGATATTAGATTAGCTTTCTGTTTACATGCATATTTATAGTTTACATGAGCTGGAGGTGATAAATTCTGAGAAAAGAGCTTTCTTATTCTTACTTGACGGAAAATTGGTTTGCAAGAATTTCGATGTTGAACTTAAAAATAAAAAAACTTGGAAACTTTCCTTCACCCACTTGACCACTTTCTCTATGTGGGCTGTTGTCCAGCAGCTACGTGTAGTCACTTCACAGTTTGTGTTCCAGAACACATTGACATTTGAAGCTGATGTTTTGAAATATCAGTCAATCGTTTATTTTGAAAAGACAAATGTGAACCTGACTGAGTGTTGCTGTTTTTGCTCTGAAATGAAAAAAAAGAAGAAAAAAAAAGACATGGTCTCATGGTCATTTACAGTAATGTTTTCTTCCAACAAGCGTTGCGGAGTGTACACACCGTGAATGTGAAAATGAATTCAAAAAAAGAAGTAAGACAGGACTAAAAAAGGGCGCTTTTGATAGAATGAACTGCACCCAGCTGTGAGCTGGACCCGACAGATGTGATGTTTAAATAAACTTATGGGATGCCACATTTTAAAACAAACAACCAGCTGAAAGGCAGATTTGATTTCAGTTGAGGATTTTCTTGTAGATGTGGCGATACGAGAAGCAGTGATAATAGGAAGTGATAGGTTTTAATTTATTTGAGATTAGTGTAATGTAGGTGTTGAAATAGTTTGCTATAACGCTTTATTGGGTGAATTGCATCTGCTGTGTAGGATTCAAGATAGTATATTTACTTACAATTGGCTTTGTGCTGACTCAGCTGTAATTTCATAAAAAAAAAATACATGGATTTAAGGAAGTGTGAGCGCTCATTTTGGAATTTCTTACAATTCAACTTCTGAAGGAAATGAGTTTTCTTCCAGACATAACAATTTGATAAATGTTGCAGCAGCAGCTGAAATCATTGAAATATTTAAACGTATATGCTTCTCTTGGGTTGCTAATTATGCAACTACATATTTGCAAGAAAAGTTTGGCCGACAAGATAAAAGTCACAAGTTCTTTTTTTATTGGCAATTTGGAATAAATACCTTACTTCTTCTCCATCACATGTTTTCTTTTTCTGTGCAGTCAATCATGTCCTTTGACATACAAAAATAGACTGGGACACTTAGCAAAGAAAACTTCATTTATAACACGCCTCAGTGCATATATTAAACATATTTAAGAAACACTCGAGGATGTTGTGGGAAAGATGCAAGAGGTCCTTTAGGCAATGTTTGCTTTAATTACCAAAATGGAAATGGCTATTAAAATTAACACTTCAATTATCTTTGCAATCAGAAACTGCTTCATGTGGGTAACGTTAAACCTCAGTGGTAAAAAAAATAAAGACGGGGTGAGTCTGGTGAAGAAATACTTCAACATGAAACGGTGTTAAGAGGATTAACTTTGTGCAGAGGTGCATCAAAGGACTTTTTCTCATCGACTTTTGGCCTGCTGCCTTTTGAGAGTGATAAAACACAGGTTTCCTCTCCTGCTCATGTTCTGTGAGTTTTGGATGCTGACTACAACGTGAAATATTTGTGTGGGAACATCATCATGGTACAAATATATTGGCAATGGCAACAGGCATAAGGGCGTCACTATTTGTGCCACAAGACGAGAGCGTGTTCCTTTGGCCGGCGCCAGAGGCCCCCGTGAACCACAAGCTGATTAAAAGGGCGACCTCGTGTTCAGGCTGACGGTGGCGGTGTTTCAGTGACACTCTCTGTGCCAGAGACAATGATCGGAGGTTGGAATAAGTGAGGGGAAAGAATGATGTGTTTGTTTTGGATTTTATGAGCAAAGTCAGTTCTTGTTCAGTTTAAAAGTTGCAGACTTTGTTATGGGACTGCTACCTGAACAGAAATGCTTTAAAACTTCAACCTCAGAAGCACTGAGAAATCCCCAAAGTCCATTTCAACCTGGTTACAACAAAACAGCTTTCTGTTTATTTTTCTACTGGTTTTGTATACCTTGACAGCATAATGACTTGTTAGCACTGATGCCTCACAGCAAGAAGGTCCTGGGTTCGAGTCAGTTTATGATGGCTGCGGCATCTAATCAGATTCAAATATTTGTTGTATATTGAACATGACTCTGTACCACAACACACGTTTCTGTCACTAATAAACTTACTTAAGTTTCCTGTGATTAACCAAGCCTTTAAAATTGTCATATGTCAGCTTGGAAAACATCAGCATCTTTGTCTCAGACAAAAAAGTTCACTAAAATGTTTGAGGCTAACTCCTCAAATATGTATTGCACTGAGTCTCTTATCATAATTTTAATCAAGAGAAATAAGAGACGGTCTGTATATTTTAAAAGAATCCAGAAATTTATCAGAGCAGCAGGGATTAGAATAAATCCTGATGAGTCATTACAGATGACAATGAGCATTGAGTCACAAAACTTCACTGAAAATCACAACCATCTTCGGCATGAAAACGACACACGATTCATATTAAATAACTTCACGTTTTCCATCTGCAGGATTCTTTTTTGGAGGAAACAGACATCAAAAATCTACTTCACACAGTATTCATTCACTATTATTCCACATCAGGCACTTATTATTACAGTAACAAAAGTTATTTACATCTGAGGAACAGCAGGAAAGAATTTAACAAAACATTCAAACTGCTCTGCAAAGAACTTCATTTTCTCCTTAAAACTGGCCGTGCAACACCAAACATTGGTGTTCTTTTGTGTGGAAGTCACAGTGTGAATTTAACCTATCCCCACTCTATTCTGCAGTTATTTATCACCCCTCATGTTGGGTCCAGACTCAGAGGAAGTGAAGCATAAGTGTAACAGGAAGAGGGGATGGTGGATGGTCTGATCCCCAGCATATAAAACTAGATCTTTTTTATGAGTCCAGGCCACCCTGGAAGATGAAGTGCTCTTGTTGGGAGAGAAAACAGTGAAACGGTACACATGTCATAACATTGACACCTTGGAGGGGGTCAGATGGGATCCATCCTCAGGCCATGGCTCCCATGTGCCCTCTTAGCCTCAAACTTCCCAATCTCTAAAGTCACCTGCATCTTCTCGCAGACACCTCTACCTAGACCACTCTCAATTTCACCATCCACTGCCTCGCCTTTGGTTCAGGTCTGCCTCAAACTGTTTTATTCAGCATCTTTAGGAGCATTTTCTTTCCATCAAAATACTTTCTCAAACAATAAACAGAGGGCCTAGGTGGTCCTGTTAGGGCAGCTGTCTTTGAAGAATAACCAGCTACCGCACAAAACTCCTACTCTGCTCTTTGTGGATGGCATGAAAAAGTTCCTAAGCATCCACCCACTCAGTAAATTGTGTTTTGATCCTAAATGAATGTCGGTTGAATGTTGTATGCAGGTTTCTGGTTCCTTGCCAAATGAACTGTCTCTAAACATAAAGACTTATGGTTTATTTACTTAATGACAGATAGTTTCTTCTGCATATGCTGCTTCATTGTTTCTGGGGGTTTTCGTGCAGGAAGTGATGCTATATCGTCCTCTAACAAAGTCTGCTTAAACCAAGTCTTTGTAGAACTTCTCAAAAAACAGAATATCAATGAACAATTCATGTTTTTACTACAAAAACAAAATAAAAATGGCATTTCCATGAGAGATGCAAATGCAGTCAAGTCAAACATCTGCTTAGATGTTTAAATTATGTTATATTTATTATAAAGAAATAAACACTTGAAATGATATTAAATTATTACATAGGTATTGATAATTAATTCAGAATTTGGATTATTTTACCTAATGAAATTATTTAAATGAAAAAGTAATTTATTTAGGTTTCAAGTCTAATTTTTGAGACGGTGTTTACACAGATATGTGCAGTATATTTGTTTTTGTTTTCTTTGCAGATATCCTTTCAGTCTTAGTTTGTAGTTTCTTCAGTTTGCTGAATGACCTAATAGTCTTGTCAACAACACGTGTGTTGGTGTGAACACTTCTCTGTTTGTATGGAAACAGTTTGTCACATTTCATTAAGTCACACAGCCCACTTTGCATGGGGCTTACCCAGGTTAAAGCTGCTCCCCGCGCAACTCAGCTGGCGCTTGGACAAATATTACTGACACACTTACTTAATTGACCTTTTCACTGTAGGTTACTCACCTCAGAGTGCGATTGGACGTTTTTGTTTTCATCGCCGTTTGCCACAGAGACGGTGAGATTTAGTGTTGTTGTGGAAGATCTAACTGTGAGAGCACCAGAAGTACTTCACAGGAAGTTCTGTGTTTACCTCGACAGGAGCCGGAGACTTGACTGAATAATGGAGTTTATTTACGTTCACACTCACTTACACTGCCCAGTGTCTGGCGCTATAACCAGGGGGACACGTTCCTGCTGAGAGACGTCATTGGTGCTGCTGCACATAGAAACTGTGTTCATGAGCCATGAGGTGAGTCACAGGAATCGTACAGCTGGAATGACCAGGTCTTATGCTTTGCAAAGTTCAACTCTTGACATCACAATCTCACTTTTTACAATTTATCTAATTGTTAACATTAATTGCATTCAACCTGCGCCTTTGTGAATTAAAGCACTGCAAGAGTAATGACTTTAAGTAAAACTGCAAACAAATGCCTAAGTATCTCAAAAACTATTGAATTTCAATGTGTATACTTTCTGAGAAATAAATTAAAGAGCAGTCAATATATTTGATTATTCATGCTCCACAGTGTAAAGTCCTAAAATCTGACTTTGCTGCACCTTTCTTAAGGATTTAAGATCTGAAATGTCTTGATGTTTTCAGGTAAGATTTTGCATGTTTTGTCTTGTGGGAACTTCCGCTCATTTACAATATTATATAATCCCTAAAATAACATTTAGAAAGAATAGCTTATGACATAAACAATATAGTTCTAAATGGATTTAGCGTACTATGCCAAAAATAATAGCAGATCATGAATAATATGTATGCTGAACAAAAATTATTGCGTTTTTGCCTTCTTTATCATTGGGTCATGCTAAAGTTTCCTTTTTAAAAAAAACTGCACATGAAATAGGAAATTTAAGGATGGGCAAGTGTTATTTTACAGCAGGCCAAATGTTAATAAAATTACCATAATTGTGATAAATCATCATTACCTTCTGCTTAGGGAATAAAATAAGTTACTACAAACATTCAACGACCTCCCACTCATTTGAAGGAGACTGTTACAGAGCAGCGTTTGAATTTAAAGCGACGGGTATATTTAGAGTCGCTGTATATTTATGCTGGAGTATTTAGCTTGGCATCTCTATGCTGATAATTTATGACACATCTGGTGTGAATCTGCCATCACCTTCCTCATAAAAGGTCTTCAAATCATGAATATATTCTTTAGATGGCAAGAAATGCTCGTTATAAACCGGAGCTAGATTTGTGGAGTCCATCTTTTTCATCGTTGCCTGGATGTTTGGGTACGAATCAATGCTTCTCAGAGTGGGTAAGTGAATTTATATACCGGGGAGTGTCTCCACGGCCATTGCTGTGGCCAAGTGTGGGACACATGCAGGACCACAAGGGAAACCAGAGAAACGACATTAATTCAGGAGGGTGATGGGAGGGATTAGTAAAAACACTGCAACTTCGCCTGCTGCAGTAATTCGGCGTAATGAAATTCTATATTTCCTCTTTTTCCTGCAAAAACAAGTCGAAGCAAGTGTAACATGCCTGAGATCACAATCAGATATTTTTTTGTACGTTTTTTTTTAATAAATTTTGCCACATCGTATTATTTACAGTCAACAGGTATACAGTAATTGAGACATTGCTTTCATATGTTATAAAAAAACAGTTTTCTCATCAAGAGTGCATATGAGTAAAGTAAGTAAACTTTAAGAAAGCAAAAGTCAAATTTAAAAATAATGTTTAAATGCTTCTATAAAGGTTTTATTTTCAAAAGTACACAAAGTCAAGTGTTTTTCCTGCCCATATCGTTCCATGTTGCCCTGCCGTGCTCTAAGATGGATATTAGAGCGGCTTGTGGAAAGGTTTCAGTCAGAATATCCTCTCTGGAAGCAAAGGAGAGCAGAGGCTGGAAGGTGAGCTGCCCAGTGAATGTTTCATTATATCTAATGTTGCTTTCCCTGAAGCGCTCTCCAAAGTAAGCGAGCTGTGTGAGCTGGGACTCGAAATGCTCAACCCCCTTGTGACCACTTGGAGCAAAGCAACTCTCCACTTTCTTATTTTCGCCCTCAAACGAAAGCCTCTGCATGGATTATGTGTTCGAGCACAGTGGTGCTTTTTATTGAGCTCAATTTTTCGCTTGCATGTTTGAAAGCGTAGGGTTTCTCTCACTGAGAGGAGAGCTTGACATGACTGGAGCGTGTAATATTTTCAGTCAAAGTGTCCCAAATATTTTTGTAAGAGACCCTGCCACTGCAAACATATTCAAATTAAAGGTACAGGAGATTATTTGATAAAATTCCTGACCAAAATGACAAAGTCAATTCAGCTTTATGATCCTTTTTAGAATAATGTGCAGAGACAACATGAACAGCTGGGTTTTATAAAAGTCAGGGTGTCACAGCTTACCAATACCCCATACAAAAATCAAGAATGATCTTAATTGCCTCCATCATTTCACTAAATGGTTAATGACAGTGATTTAATGCAAGCGGCTGTCTGAGCGTCCGAACCATCTACCAGCTGTGTGTGAGTGGTGGTGCGCGGTCGGCTGCAGAGTCTTTGCTTTGATTTTCCTGCTATTTTCCTATCCATGTGCAAGGATTTAGTGGATTGAGATCCCAGACATCTGTTGAATATTAGGAGCAATAACAGCTGGGCGGACCTCAAACTTGGTCACCCACTTCACCTCGCCGTGTCTCTGAGGATAACCCCAGCTGCCTCACACTCCAGATGACAAGTGCCCGTTCGCTGGCCCGCTGAGTTCGGGGTCTACAGACGAGCCAAGCCCCCTTGGCCTTCAAACAATCCATCATAAAACCTCTCCTTCTTCTCTTTACATCTCTTCCACCGACTCTCTCCTGCTGAGCATGAGAACAAAGTGGGTGGTATGCAGTGATTTCACCACGATAACATCCCTCCATGTTTGATTTCTCATATTGGTCAGCTTGTTGTTGAAATAAATTTTGGCTCCACAGTGGTAGTCTGTCAATTGCTCTCCTGTGTCTTTTTCTGTTGAAAGGTCAAAAAGAGAGAGAAAGAGAGAGAGAGGTCGGCTGTACAGACAGATGCTGACTTCACCCTTGTTTTTCCTGACTAAAGAAGTGTTTTTTTTCTTTTTATAAAATTAAATAATTGTAAAGTCAGAATAGAAAAGAAAAAAAACCCAATAATGAGTATAAATGACACCTGTTTAGTAAATCTATGATTTTATTGATGCAGTTAATTTGATGGATTATAAAAAACAGTCTTGAGTGAAAACATTTTACAAACATTAAATATTACTGTGGATTTTATAGTACTCCATTTGTGCTATTGTAACACATTTTTTATTAGGTTTTTAAAATATAAATAGATTGGCAAACAAAATTATTGGCAATTAAAAAAAAAGATTTACTTTCAAATGAACATTTCTCTGTTCTATTTAAAGGCACAATCAGACATTTTATTTGGTTTAAAACAAGAATGTAATATCTGAGTTTGAAGTAGTTTTTGTGTAACAAAGATATAATCAGCCAGTACATGAAGCATGTTTATACAAGTTTTCTGAAATTATGTTTTATATTTAAAACTAAAATAATCACAAAACACAAAACGTTTTAAAGTGATGCATAAGCAAAATAATACAAAAACTTAGAAACATATTATCAAAATTTACATTAATGCAAAAACAAAAATGCTGAATTTCATTCTAATTAGTTAAAGTTGTTTTACTTTTTCTCGAGAATATAAAAAAAAGCATCATCTAAGAACTTGTTAAACATGAAATTACACCAGCTGAGTGCTGGAGCTGTCTACGGATTAAAGTTTAAAGTTTAAAAAGTCTTCAACTCAAATCTATTCAACTGATTTTAATTCATCATAATCAAAATCAGTTCATGGTTCAATTCACCATGATCAGATTTAGTCTAATTACAAAAATACAATTGTACCTCAGTCATTTAAAATAAATAATATATTTTAGATCCTCAGTAAGTTATATAAAATATACAGTTTATAATGTAGATTTTAGAAAATGTTTGATTAGCTCGTGAGTTTGCTCATGTATCAGTTTTTTAGTGCAAAACAGAAAAAAGTTAAAAATATGACTGAAATTAATAAATGCTGTTTTATTGCTGTAAAAGCATTTTTTCCCCTGAAGCAGCCGATACAGGTAAAATGATCTTGTGAGTGCTTCATGAATTGTTATCTTACTTAAAATATTTGAATAATTCTAGATTTATGCATTATTAACAATTCAGAAAATGCCCTTATTTACAAAATATGCCTAAAATTAATCATTTAGTCCTAATGTTTGCAACACTTTTATCCATACTTTCACTAGCAAAAGCTTTAATTCCCTAACTTGAAAATATTATTGCGAAACTTTGGAATTAAAGAAAAGATTCCTGCTGTATTTATGAACAGCTCAATTTGTCTTGTAGATATTTAAGCTCAAACCGCTTAGAAAACTGCCCTGCAGAGTTACCTTGTGCCATTTTTTCAGATTAATATTAATATTAAAAATCGACATCAATAACCACATTCATGTAGAGCTACGCTCACAGGCCGGAGCCTCCAACCCTGAGTCCAGTCGCTGCGTTCTGGGTGTCGTTATGGAGTCTCATTTTATGACCTTGTGATTAGTGTTTTTATGGCAGTGGGGAGGTCTGCAGATGTTCTATGTAAACCTGTCACACTGGAGCTCTTGTGGGGCTGTAAAAGAGAGAATTAGAGCTCTGTTACAGCTGATGGAGGATGAACAGAGGCGGAGCGCCCTCTGCTGGAAGGTTTCACATTTTACACTGAGATGAGTTGAACAGGAGCTGAGGGCTAGAAAGAGTGTGACAGTTTGAAAAGTGAGAATGTTACGCTAACATATCAGTATTGAAAATAGTGTTGTACAAAAGTTTTAACCAGCTATTAATGTATGTTTATGTTGTTTTTAAGGAGCCATCTAATATTTTAAAGTGATCCTGATAAAGAGATCTTTGAGCTTTTGAAATGTCCTTCGGTCCTTTTCTGTGGACATCGCTGCAAAATAAAAAAATAAAATAAAAAAGGATGACTCAATATTTTGCACTGTACTGTATGTGGCAACAGCAAGCTTAACTTAGTTTCATTTTTACTATTTGATATTAGAAACTGAAAGTGTTTGAAGCTCATAATTTATCTGAAGTCTTACAAAATATTCTGCTTTTATTATTAAAAAAATGCATATTACACACATGAAGTCAATCTAAAATCATTTTTAGTCAAAGAATAAGATTAATCAATTTAAGCATGAAACAAAAAGAAATAATGAAAATGATTATAACAATTACATACAAAAAATAAACCAATAATTGAAAATAAAAGGTTAATATTGAGAATTATTTAGATTTGTAAAGTTGAACTCCTGGAATTTATTTCTAACAAACAACTAATTTGACAAAAGTAAAAACCCTAAAAATGTTTAATACATATTATTCTTCCAATTAATTTGAAAACTGATTATCCTTTTTTTAAAAAGTGACTAAAGATGGACCAGAACTAAAATCTAAGTTTCTCTTGTTGAATCCTAACTTTAATTCTTGCCGTGTGTTTCAGGAGGTGAGTTGGTTTCACTCTGATGTCAGTTTGGAGCGACGCCGCTGCTCCGTGCGACAGTTCTGACAGAGGTCCTGTTGTCTTGGAAACACCGATGACCCTTACATCCTGCACAGCAAGCTGGCATTCACGCACCATGTGTTCCGCGTTTTACACATTCTTTTACATCCAGGGTCCAGTTTCACCTACAGCAACCTCTCTGCAACACCAGGTTCCACCTCAGAGCCTGCAGGTTAAAAAATACTTTCAGGTGAAGTTGATGATTTTGTTGTATTCATCCATCGTTTATTTATCTTACAATTACTAAATGTAAATGGTATAATGGATAATTATGCGTCAGCACTTTCTTGTCTAATTTACCATTTTGAGTTCTGGACATATGCAACCTGTTTGATTACAGAAATTATACAAAATATTAAGGTTACATTCTCTTTTTGAGAAACACAAACGTACAAATAAAAGTCATTTTGAATAG
>JAVKLF010000161.1:16843336-16872002 GCA_034783495.1 Millerichthys robustus | reverse complement strand
TATATATATATACTGACTACAACTGCAGAACTTACAGGGTGCATATTTGGAGAGTTTGGTGTTCTGTGTGCCTGTCCTAATAAAGTACATCACTTTCTTTTTGGAACATTCTCACATTTCGAATATTTTTTCTTTCTAACTTAAAAAATTTGACACCAAGTTTACAAAATCCAAGATGTCTGATAAAAAGTCATTTTTGTTTAAAATATTCAGAGTTTTTTTAATTAGAGCAAGAGTTGCAGTCAGAGGCTTGATAATAAAATCAGACAAGTTTTTTTTTTGTCCTTGGCTAAGAGGTATGGAGCGTGAAAACACATTTTCATTATTTTGCACACTTTCTCTGTAAAATATACTTAATTTTTTTCCGCTAACATTTTTTTTCGTTGTTTTATAATGTTCTTAGAAAGCATGTAAATGTTAAATACTAAATCGAAATGTGTAAATCTAAATGTAAACAGTAATTGTTGGAGTTAAATGGTAAAGTTTACATTTAAGTCTTATGGAATGGAATGCAGCCTTTGCTGTTGGTGCAAAGGATGATGACATCATATTAGGATGTCATCATCCTGAGACAAAAACAACTGCTAATGCTCCAGCCCTGCTAACGCTTCCCTACAGAACATCGATCTTTCAGAACATGTTGGCTCTTCAAACCACAGGTACCATTCATTTTGTTTTCAATGAACACAGTTTGAATTTAGATTTTAAACCATCTTCAGTGGCGTTACACACATTAGCAGCAGTTAGTGTTGAGGTCTTTTGCAGAAAGTGAGCTAAATAATGAAAATGTGTAAGTGACATTATTTAACTATTTATTTTACACCATATAGACGGGGAAGAAGTTAAAAGATTTTTTTTTTCTTTATACTGTAGGAGAAAGAGTCTCCCAGCTGCTCTGTCTCAAAACTGATTTGTTTTATTTAGAGGACAATGTTTTCAACAGATGACATTTTTAGCACTGAGTCACCTGCAGCTGTTGCTTTGCTTTAGTTGTGGATTTGCCAAATGTGTGTTGATCAGGGCTATTCAACTGGTGGCCCACGGGCCCGCAGGTGACGTCACTCTGGCCCGTGGATGAGTTTATTTAAAAAAAAAAAACATTAAACAGAACAAATACTGGAGAAATCCCTCTTAAGTTCCAGGAAGCCATTTGTAGAAAAATGTCATGCAAAGAATTGCAAAATATTAGTGTTTTATTTGGACATCTGAAGTTCACAAATTATATATAAAATATTATTTTCTGGGGAAACTACTACAAATGTAAATATATATGTAGAAAATGACTTTATTTTTTCTAAATAACTTTAACTGCTGGATGTTCGGCCCCTGAGCTGTTGGCCATTCGGACCTGCGGCCCCCAGAGCAATTTATTTAAACAGCCCTGGTGTAGATTTTGGAAATCCTGAAAGTGAAACTAAAGAAAAACTTTTTTTTCTTGATTTGATATATATGTATTTCACTAGATCATAGCCACAGTCTAATATATAATGAGGCAATGCTAAATGTATATTCACGGTGTAAACAAGAGAAAGTTGTGTGATTACTGGCTCCACCAAGTGGTGATTATAAATAAAAATCCTCTCATTTTAAATTGGGGGGAGAAAAAGTACAAATGTTTGCGAGCTCTATCTATACTTTTAACTTTTTATTATAGTTTAACAGGTTACCCTATATAATGAGGTGGTGGACATATATTTAGACATTAGTCATATGTTCTGAATCATACCTTTATTTAAAATATCACAATTTATGGAAATAATCTATTTCTTGATAAATATTTTCTCATATTATTTCTACATCTGAGACAGAGTCAACTAATTCTTCAGTTTTATGTGTTTTTTTTAAAATATGACAAATATTGAAAACCATTGTTAAACAGCAAACTTGTAGTTATAAAACAACTAAAGAACAAAAACACAGCTTAAACAAGTATTTTTAACCACATAAAATAATAAGTAACCCACCAACCACGAGTAACCACTCTGACACAGCCGCCTCTTTAAAACATTCAGAAATAAACAAAATTTATCTTATGTTAGAGGTAAAACTGCATCTGTTAATATTATCCTGAGGGATTCAAAACCAATTTTATAACATCCCAGTATGATTATTTTATATTTTTTAATTGCAGTTGTAGATAGTCACCAATTTTACGATGGTTACTTAGATATTTTTTTTAACGTTCAGCCTGGGATCAAATCATCACAATCATCACAGTCAATTAACTTCCACTATTCTTTGAGTCATTGTGCCGTTTAAACCTCTCATTCCCACGGCAAAGCACATAGGATGTGTGTGATTATAAATAGAGTTGCTGTCGGACTCCGACACTGAAGGCAATGAGGTTGAAGTCAACTCCTCCTGCTTGAAGTTAATGTGGATGGATTGTATCCAGGATGATGTAGAGTCACATTTATTGGAGGCCACAGTCAGGGTGAAGCCCTGAACCGTCTGTTTAGGGAGACTGATGTCTGCCCTCCCAGCAGCCTATTACACATGTGACCAGACCGGGGCTGGCAGAGGGAGTAAGGACCGGGATTCAGTGGTCGAGAGGTTGCATTAATTAGACTTGACCGCACTGCTGCTCATGCATTATTCCAGCTTTCACTGTTGCTCATTTGGGAGGCCTCGCTCTCAGAGACACAGTGTGTGTGTGTGTGTGTGTGTAGTTTGTCCATAGAGCACAAAATAATGACATGACCACTTTAATTTGGACAATCTGCACATGTTTTGTTTTAATTCATTTTATCTCTATTGAAAATATAGATTTTTAAGAAAGCCCATCAGACTTGAAATCATTGTATAAGTCTTTGTTTTGTGAATAATTTCTGTAAATGAAAATGTTTTAATTACAGCTTCTGGAAAGACAATTTCACAAAAATGCAAGACTACCCCTTAAATAGCCATTAAAGCTTTTACTACATTACACATTTACACTTACTATTCTATATGTTTACTATGTTAAATGTTCACTACATTCACTTCATTTTCACTGCATCTATCACGTTGCACGTTTACTATAATATATTTACTTCATTTGATGTTTACTGTCACACATTCATTACATTACATGTTTACTGTGTTTACTACAATACTACATGGTTACTTTTACTGCAACAAAGTATTCACCTGATAAGTCTGAGTTGGTGTTTTGGCTCCTGAGGGTAATGGGATCGAAATATCCTTCTAGAGATACCCGTTGATAAAACTAGCACAGAGTTAATTTCGACCAATCCAGGAATTTTTGAAGAAGCAACGAGTAAGAGACAAAAAGTCAAATCTTTTTTTCCTGTTGGAAAAAAAGACCCTCCAGCTGAACCAGACTCAGCTAAGACTACCAACTGTGGGGAGAAGAAAAAATAAAGATAAGAAAAGAACTGCAACCAGCAATAAACACAACAATAAGCAGGCTTGTGGATTATAAATATGTATTTCTGCATAGCATAAAAAGGTCAGAAATGTCTCTCAAATGCACCAGAAAGCCAGCAGCAACAAATCTAAAGGAGTGAACACTGTCGGATCAATCATTAAACTCTTCTTATGAGTACATAGATGATGCTTTGCATTAAAAACAATTTAGTAAAAAGCTGTTAATACGTGTGAGTCCCTGACAGTCCTTTTTTTCTACTCAGTTTTTAGGAACAAACTAGCAGCTGAAGGACGTCAACACAATCCTCTTTTAATCATCCACAAGGTGAAGTCACCTTTTAATCGTCTAAAGATAGCTTGCCAGCATTTCAAACACAAATTCCAAATTGTATTTTTACAAAAAACTGAAGCAATGACAAAACCAGGTTTTATTGCTCCTAATTACAGCTTCTAAAATGCACAACCCTGTGCGCACTTGTTTTATTTTACCAGAAAACAGGCGCTGATCTTATCAGCGTTTCTCACTACGACTCGACAGACACTGATGAGGTGTGTACATCTGTTCACCATCTGCACCGTGTGGAAAGGAAATGTATGCGTGACTTACGGTTCTTAGAAAAATCAGCAGTTTGAGATGTGAAATACAGATGGTTAAACTGAAACTCAAATTACTTTCAGTTTTTTTTTACAAGAAAAAGAGAAATCTACAGACCTCTGTATTGGAGAAATTCATCAGTGTCTCCACAGATGCATGACTCAGCACAGGACAGCCAGCTAGGTAAACTCGTGTACCTATATACCTCAAGGATAAAGGACAATCTTTTGACTACTAAAATGATACCCAGTTTCAGTTTCTTTCTACTTCACACTTTTAGGCATGTGACTTGTCACTTGGGGGGCCGGGCAAGGATTCACACAGAAGCTTGTTTCAGTGAACTTTATCTGTAAAGTCAACCTTGAGTATATATTTAGAGCAGCATTTGCCAGATACACGGAAGGAAGTTTAGTTTATAAATTTGCATGTCCAATACAAGGCACGTAGTGTAAAGGGCAGATATTTATTCTTTCAAAGATTTGTTTCTCAATCCTGACAAAAATATCTTCTGTCTCCCATTGTTTGTGCTGCTAATTTTTTCTGCTGTTCTGGTTCCACTGCTATTCACCAATTCATAAGAAACATGACTGCAGTATCAGATCAGGTATCTTCCTCCGTAAGGATAATGTTTCATGTACAGGACATTCGTTTTCTAGTCAACTTTCAGCCATGAGTCACCAGTGCCCATCCATCATCTCCTGACCTTCAGTTCTGTGGCCCGACGACGGCCCCGGGGCACAGAGAGGGTGACTAATGTCATCTCAGCCGCCACCTCACTGCACCAAAGGCCTCTGATATCCTTCAAGTATTATCTGAGCCCAACGTCTACAGATTCCTATCTCTGCTCCCAGCTTTAATTATTCACACTGCTGAATCACACGCTCATCAGAGGGTGAGCTAGAGAGAGAGCACCAACCCGCTGCTGCTCGCTTATCTATCAGGCTGGATGGCACAATCTCACTCGTCTTTTATTTATTGTACATTTGAAAGAAGATTGTTTAAGCGTACCAAAACACTGTGTCAAAGTGATTTGAATAATTTATGTAGGAAAAGGAAATAAAAAAAAAGAATTTGCAAGTTCAGTCTTTCTGTTTTTTCTTTGTTTTTTTATTAACTTTTTAATCTTTTATTTATGTCTAAAAGTTGAGTGGTAGGGTTGAATTTTAAGTCAGCAATCAAATCTGGCAACAATCGTTAGCATGTAAGTATATCACCATGTGAGCACATCCATCCATTCATCCATCATCTTCCGCTTATTCCAGTGTCACGTTGCCGAGGCAACAGCTTCACAGGGAGGCCCAGACATTTGTTTCCACAGCTACTTTTTCCAGCTCTTCTGGGAGGATTTCAAGCCAAGATGCAGTCTCTCCACCATGTCCTTCCCAGGTGTCTCCTCCCAGTTGGAGATGGACCGATCCGCCAGGACGTTTACATCGACTGGACTTGCTTGATTTGGATGCATTGAGGTTTACTATTAGTTTTTGTTGCAGTTTTATTTTTACACCAGTATAGATTTTTGGGGAGAAAAGTTGCCTCATAACCCTGAAAACCAATTTTAGAAACAACATTATCAAGCCATTAGCCTAACATAAATGAAAATGTGCCCCTTTCTCAAACTCTGTTCTCTATGATTGATGTCAAAACTCACATAATAAAAAAACAAACTCATAAGTATTGCAAAAAACATCTCCTGAAATGACTGAACTGTTGCTGTAATATTTTATAAACCATAAAATCAAGCTAAATGTAATATAAACCTTTGTTAGAATAAAATTGCAGATATTTGTATCACCAAATTTTTTTTAATTCTTCAATAAAAGCATGTTATCTCTCAGCCACTTTGTGGGTTTTCTGAGTAAAGGTCCCTGATACATTCTACCTCTGTGGTTTGTCATTTTCATCACATGCATCCTTCCTGCAGAGCTCGAAGCCTAACATCTTTAATTAAACCTCAGTCAGAAACTTATTACTGCTTGAAGACTTTAATGGGGGGGGCATGAATTTATGAAACTGCTCATTACTGGTACTTTTAGTTGAATAAACGTCCACCATTTTTAACCTCATGCCCTGGAGTGGGACACTGGATCTTATTTCCTTATGACAGGTCCAGGACAGAGGAGGATCATTTTTATTTTGGCAGTGGGTTGAGGATGGGTGGGTGTGGGGGGCACACAGGATGGCCTGCCAGACTGACTGGCCAACAGAGCTGTCACTGGGGGCTAAGAGGTGGAGATGTTCAGGGAGATGGCGTTTGCGGCTCAGGAGATGAGTATCAGTGAGAATATGAGAGGCACGATGGTAATCTTTGACAGGAAGTCAGGCTATACCATTGCAGAAGAAACCACAGGAGAGAGGCTGACCTTGTGCTGCATCGCTCTTTGAAGCAGGCCTGAGCTTTGACGCCCTGCAGACAGGAAGATTCTCACACACATATCCTTGGGCTGTTTAAACGCAAAGACCAAAGAGCTAGAGTCGATGTGCAGAGAGTGAAAAAAGTCGTTCAAAACATTTTTTTTTTTCCTGGTTGCAACTCGCTCGAGTTCATAAACTCTGATGAACGAATATTTGGCATTTAAACCTCAACAATTCGGGCACCTGGGGGACGAACGTATGTTTTATTTTATGCTTGTTGTCTTAAAAAAAAAAACAACAACACAGGATTAGATTTGACTTGACCCTGCTGGTCGACTGCTGGTGTGACATTAGAAATAAAAGCAGTTTTACAACAAGTTTGATTTTAATTAGGAACGTCATCCCTCATTCAACTTTCAGATTTCCCTCTGTGTTTTAAAATAGAAGGAGCAATGTTTAATACCTTATCTGTGATTATCAGCCTGCCTGCCAGATCAAATTAAGCTGCACAATATATTCTCCACGCAATTCTTACAAATGTGTCTTTTTTTTAATCTTTTAAAATTCATCACCACCAGATTAAGCTTTTAAATTTTGCTTCCAAAAGTTCTAATTTAAAGCAGTGCACAACTTTTGTTTGCAAGATTCTTTATCAGATGTTTAATCTCTGAAATGAAAATGTTGCACCTATAATAAGAATATTACTTTGAAAGGTTAGGCTTTAATTAAATATCAGCACATATTCATTTTTGGTTTCTGCTCCGTGTTTGAAGCCCGTGGATAATGAAAAGAGTGAACGTCAACTTGTTTCCTTTTGCACTTTGTGCCGAAATGTCAAAACGTTCCTGCTCATATCGACAGAAACGTTTAACGCTGCGGAAGATTCATTCGACTCTGATTTATGGAACTAGTGTTTGCTTTTTAAAGCCATGTAAGGGTTAAAAATACAAAGATCACAAGCAAATCTTCTAAAGAAAGAATTTGTTCACTCTCTGAACTTCAACTTTTGTTTTTTGTGCATGAAGATCAGTAACATTTATACGGAAGACAAAGTCCTACACAAATCACCTTTTATTGGCTGGAACAGACCTCATCTTGTAGGCCAGTTGTTCACCACACAGGAAGTTGTTTTAGGTTGCTGCAGTGGGCTCAGTTCAGCTCTGACTGACAGAGCTGAAGACACCCGAGTGATTCTGAATGCTTCCGAGAACAAAAAACAAAAAAACAAAACTGTAAACTATTTATTTTGGCAAACAAATACAACCCAAAGAGAAGAGGAGAAGCCTTCAAGATTAAAAAAAAGTAGGTAACTTATTATTTTGGATCTCAGCTTAGAAAGTTTGTTTGGTTTCTTTTTTTAAATCTGGGTTTGTAGAAGTTAAAGAAAGATGAGTGAAGCAGAGGAAAGCTTGTCGCGCTAAAAATAGATCAGAATTTTTAAATAGGTGAGAGATTGTTTTGAAAGCTCAGATTTTCTGCTCAAGATGAGAATTTTCTCTTGATTAAAATTGTAAAAACATTGCAGCTTTGCTAAAGTGCACTAGATTAAATTCATTTAAAATAAAAGTTTTGTATGAAAATGAAATAACAGCAACAACATGACCCCGTTAAAAAAAACACACCTTCACCCAACAATTACTGTAAATAAAAACTTAAATATGCAGGATTTAATCTAAAGACCACAAGATATTGAAATAAAAATCAGGTTTAAAATTTGTTGTTGCTGCAGTTTCTTTGTGAAACCTAAATCCCAATTTTGAAAACATAAACCCTGTAATTTACAACACGTCACACAAACACACCAAATTAGCAGAACGACACAGATCTTTTGCAAAATGAAACACTTTTTCAAAAAAAATTACACATTTATTTATAAAACTGATGATTTTCTCTTCGAGTTGAGCGCTTTTCTCCAGCAGTCACTGTGCCAAGAACAGGGGACACTCTGGACAGATCACGAGTTTATCACAGGGACACATGGAGACAAATGAGACGCCTATTCACTAGGTTAATTGGTAATTAAGAGTTACCAATTAACACAGAAATCTAGGATTTCAATGAAAAAGAATATCTTCAACTAATTAACTTTTGAATGGTTACCATAGTTAACTGACCCTAACTGACCTTAACCTATAGAAAAATGGGTATAATATGGTGAATTCTACAGATTTTGTAGTTTTTACTTCAGCTGGTCCTTTCTGCAGGGGTCACCGTAGTGGCTGAACTCATGATCTATTAAAGACCAAATGCTTTGCTTTAAAATCTAAATGTATTTATGCTACCAGGTATCAGGTAGGCCTTTTAACCATGTTTCTGTTCTGTGACTTTCTGTGTTTGATGCATTCCTGATGCTCAATGCAAAGTTTGGTTCTCAAAGCCCTCAAAGATTTGGTGGCTTAAAGCAAATCTACTACACCTATTTCCTTTGAGGTTGGAGTTTATTTCCCAGAGTAACTGCTCAGCTTCAGTTACTAAGTTTACAGATGCGATGCAGCCAAACAGCCACACAGAGTGCTGGACCATGACACCAGAACCAATACTGGGACCGGCTGAGATGGTGGCCTGTAATAACTGCTGCCATTTTAGTTTTTTCCCCCCGAGTCTTGCTATAATGTATTAATATATCTATTTTGGACCGGTTCTCTTCTTGCTTCCTGTTTTGTTTTCCCCTCACAGCTAAATGGGTTCAAACACCCAAACGTGTCAGTCACAGAGCAGCAGGTTTTCATCCTCAGCAACCTTCTCTTCCTCCTTGTCCGTCTTGCAGTGTTTTTAAAAGCTCAAGTTGCACTAACGTAAAAATGTGCGACAAAAAAAGTCTTCAAAGGTCTTTTATGAGTGGCTAAAACCCCCTTTCCTCCTCTTCGGAAGGAGACTGAGTACGAAGCGTTTAACAAAGTGTTATTTGAGTTTTAGAGTTGGAGACACCTGAGCGGTCGAGCAGACACGAAGTGAGAGCATTCCACATTTTAAAGTCAGATTTTGAGATTTGTGTTTTCTGTCACGAGGCCAACCATTTGCTGAATGATTTGGTTTTTATTTTGTATTTTTAAGTGAAGAATTCGAAACAACTTTCTGGATTCAGAGATGTCTTTTTGAGCAAACATTATTAATTCAGAAAATCTTTCAGGTTCTAAACACAAATACGTTTCAAATAACTGTTTCCTATTACATGAAAAAAGCAGAAAATAAATCAGAAAAGCTGAATAATTTTGTTGTTGCGTAGCTGATAGGAGGAGACATTTTTCCCAGTAAGATGTATAAATGTGTCGCTGCATGCAGGTACATGTCGCCTCCTTCTCCTGTATACTGTCTCTTCACTTGCTGTCTTTAGCTTTTAGCCAGCCTTCTGTCATTTTAGCTTCTGTTTTGCTTCCTTTAGCTTTAACAACTCAATTTTAAGCTTTTTAAGTAAATTCAGTGCTCAGCGTCCAACTGCATTTTCAGAACATGTAGTTCTTTAGATTTTATATTTAGTTAGTTTTATTTGTTTTTAGTATAGAGCTGTTTGGTCATTTTTGCTCATTTATTTTGTCTGTCTTATGTCTTACGACTGACGCAATGTCTTCAAATTGCTTTGTACGGTACTTTGGTTTTGTGGTTGTTTAAACTGTTTTACAAATAAAGCTCAGCTGATAAGATCATCAGTTTAATTCTGAACACAAGTGTTGTTGAAGTGAGAGGCTCACACTGGACTCAAATAAGGAACATAAATGTTTTTACGTTAGAATTTCAAATAAAAACATAAATCTACATGAAGTGATGTTAGATTACTCAGCTCTGAGCTGATGTGTAAAGAAATGCTTTGGTGGAATCATATCGTGATTTTATGCACGTCTGGTTTTAAAAATCCACCATTTAGCTTCAGAAATCAGCGGCCTTTGTGCCTCCGACATGAACAGGGACACAAGGAGTGATTACGCAAAGAAAAACATCTCTCTGATTACCGGATTTGATCAAAGCTGTAAAACAAGCAAAAACTGTGTTGAACTTAAGAGCTAAACACTTTTTGAGAACTCTAAATTGATATTAAATGAATAAAACAATATCTCAAAAATAAACACATTCAGGTGAGTTATTTCTTAGGAAGCAGCTGACAAAGAGACAGAGATTTAAAATTACAGTAACTGTTTTTGGAGATTCGGTAGGACGTTATAGGTTTAAAGAATATATAGAGGAAATTATTTTATTCCATATTCATGCATCAGCCACCTTTCTGTTTGTTTTTAAATTAAAACATAAAATCAGAGGCCTTCTATCTTTGTCATGGAATAAAGTAGTTTCACAATAAACTGATATAGTTTAGTTATGATTAAAAAAAGTACTTTAGAACTGGCTTTGATGTAAAAAAAAAAAAAAGAGTGAACGAGTGAATCGTGGTGAACGGAGGCCTCAAGTCTGATTTGTTCTGTATAAAGACGTCGTTCCTCAACACGTCACACTGATCAGGAAGACAAATTTACCAGTAAACTGGGCAGGAAAGACTCATTCTTTAGAAAAAAAAAGAAAGGGGGGGGGGAACAAGTAATGGTGTTTTTCATTAGCTGCAGAAAAAGGAGCTGCCATGAGTTTACTGTGATAATGGTGAGTTATGGAGCTGTGAGGGTTTCACACAAACCTTCCCAGAGAAACCATCGAGTCTGGACCTCCCTTTTAGCACAGACACTCTCATTGTACTGTAAGGGAGGGGGGTGTCACTGAGATGCTTTTCTGCGCATTTATTCTGTAAATTACAGCTTTTGTTTTTGGTAAAGTTAAATGAAGACGCATTATATTCAGTGTCAGTAACTTTACTTTGTTTATAAAACAGGTTAGCTCAGCATGCTTTAATGTTGTTCTTATTGTTTTTATTTAACGGGCTGGATTTACTTTTTGCTAGTTTTTTTTTTTTTTTTTTTTTTAGCTGTAAAAGTTTGAACACAGTTGTCACCTTTATTTTAAAACTCTTCGTCACTTTGCTGCAACCCTTCACCACCTTTTTTTTTTCAGCTGGTAAACATAAAATCAAAGACGAAAAAACTCCCCAGAAACTGGATGACAAAAAAATAGCTGAAGTCTCGTGTGATAAAACCTTTTCTGCACACTTGTGCCGTGTAAAGAAGATGTTGCTTTTTTTTTTTTTCTTTCACAGGACCACTTTTAGGAAAACGAGAACAGAACTCAGAAATGTGGTGACTTTACCAACATGAATGAGCCTGAGTACGATGTGGTGGATGACCAGAAGGAAGTGCGCAGTGTGCGCATATTTCCTGCCAGGCCCATAAACGATGACAGAGAATACGCAGGTGAAAACACAAACACACACGTCGTACAAACATCTTCCCTTTCATTTGCTTATTTCAGCAATGAAATTTATCACGTTCATTGTCAGTCAGCCTAATTTATTGTAAGGTTTCTTCAGACAATCCACAAGTGTAAATTATCCTGCCATTTTTTGCATATTGTTGATTGATTGATAAAATGTTGAGCCAAGTGTCATAAATATGCCTGTGAGCATAAATTCATCTACGTGGAATGTAACGTTAGTTTAATGATAAAGTGTTTTAGAAAGAAAACACTTTTGTTACGACAGATTCATTTGATGCGCCTCAATTCATCTAGAATGTCGTTATTCCTCAAAATTATTTGAGAAAAAAACTAAACGCATGCTGAGTCTGCTGTTCCAGCTTTCTCTTAAAGTAATATTTTGCATCTTAGCTGACACATTGGGGTTAAGTTTGCTCTGGTGAGTTTAATTGGGATAAAGCTGAAGAAAGATTGAGCAAAAAAGAAAAGAAAAAAAAAACTCTTCCCTAAATATGTTGAGAATGAAAGCAGCGTGGCTCTGAGTGAGAGCTCCTGCTGAGCGAGCAGGTTCTGCTGCTGGGTCTCCTGGGCCATCTGTTGGCTGAGTCAGACTGCCGGAGATTACGATGATCCACAAGCCGAGGTAGAACACGGAGTCTACAATCCTGCATCGACGAGCCCGCAGACAGGGACCGCATGTCTCCCACAGCAAACTGAACGTGGCTTTAAACGTTCGAGCCTGGTGTCGTCTCCCTCTGTTCTGTCTGTGTGCTGCTGGAGCTGGTGCTGACCCAGTTCCGAAAGAGTTTAAACTATGAGCCGACACTGAAGCAGCCAAGACGACAATTAATATTTCATTTGCTTTCCAGACAGGGATCTCCCATGGTCATCCTCCAGCCAGAGTGTTTCATCAGTCTCCACTGTAAGCTTTCTTT
This sequence comes from Millerichthys robustus, assembly GCA_034783495.1. Lineage (NCBI taxonomy): Eukaryota > Metazoa > Chordata > Actinopteri > Cyprinodontiformes > Rivulidae > Millerichthys > Millerichthys robustus. The sequence continues at coordinate 16,859,465 of JAVKLF010000161.1, read as the reverse complement.
TCGCTCTTCTATAAACAAAACTTTACCTGTACGACTCCACTGCTCAGACCCTTTATTTTGCTCTACCAAACAGCGTAGAGTTCTTCCTAGATGTGTCCCTCGAGAGATGCCACAAATTTCTGGTAAGCGTGTCTATGTACCCTCACCAGCCATCTTATTAAAATACACCTGTTCAGTTGCTTAATGAGAGTCAGGTGGGAGCAACTCGGTGCATTTAGGCATCTAGATGTGGTGAAGACAACTCTAATTTGTTCATACTGAGCATCAGAACGGGGAACGAAAGGGGACTTAAGTATCCGATCTCTGAAGATCTTCAACCTTGGAGCAGATAAATCAGAGTTTCTTCTTCTTCTACATGGTGTTTATGGGCAGTTGGCAACCATCTGACGTGTTTTCAATGCAACCTAAACCCTCTTTCCCTCTGAGAGGGAGTTCCTGTCATGTGATTGCTGATTAGCTATATGGGTTAACAAGCAATTGAACAAGTGTGTCTAATAAAGTGGCCGGTGGGTAAATTACCCAGAGATTAATTTGGTGGTGAGCTGTTGCAAAAGCAAGACACTGAACTGAAATTAAACAGGGTGATAAATCCACCTATTGCCTACATTTACAGGGACTTACTTACTTTTTAAATGAGTTTTACTGATATTTAACAGCGAAGCTCAATGGTGCGACCTTCATTTTCAGGAAACTATCAGATAACTGTAATCAACAAGCTGGTGAATAAACAAGTCAATGACATTTATATTGATTGCAACTGTTGGTTCAGATTTCAGAAGAATTGAAAAGGAAATTGTATTTATTGTTTTTTTATGTGCACAGTCAAACCAGTCCAAATCAATTAGTCACTGTGTCTTGGTTCAAGCTGCTTGGTAAAATAAAATGCATCTTTTTTATAATTTAAAGATAAAATGATGGTGTTATTATTCAGCTAGTGTGCAATTCTTCCCTTTAGTATTTGATCATTTTTCTCATGACTTTTCCTGATTTTGAAACCCAGGACCCGCTATAAACAGAGACCTGAAGCCGGGCCGACAAAAGACTAAAATAGGTGACAGAACTGTAAACAGTTGAACATCTTTTGTCTCTCTGTTTTACATGTTTTACTTCAAATACTCACATTTATTTACAGACAGAAGGCCAGCACCTCCGGAGCCTGAAGAGCATGTAAACACCTGTGCCATTTTCATTTTTAATATCATTAAATCGTATAGATTAACACTCATTTAATACCTCTTTTTCCTTTTCTTGTGTCTCAGGAGTCACACGGGTAACAATTTAAATTCATTTCAAAGATCACTGACTTTGTGGTATAAACAGACTTACAGACCAAGTCTGTGCTCCGCCAGGTGTCCCTTACCTTCATCTTTTGTCTTGGAGTTGTCCAGAAACATCGGTGGAATGGCTATACATGAGCCCAGCAGGAACGAGTGAGTGCATTTCTAATATTTACTCTCAGTAAGAACTTTTTGAGCTTAGCTGTATGTCAATAAAACCCAAAACCCAGTGGAAGCTCTGTATGCTGCTGTGTAGAGTGTAGCTGCACTGCCATCTACTGGTTGAGAAATTAATTACATAAAAGGCTCAAGGTCTGCTATTTCAGTCCTGTCATGTCTTTCATTTTCAGCAGACAGCTGTGGACAACTAAAAAAGTAAGTTGGAAAACATGCAGAAAAATGTCAGTCATCGCAGGTGTTCCTAGAAATGTTTGTAGAAATGACTACAGTGCTGTTCAAAAACTCATTTTTTTGAATTATGCTTCCAGGAAGCAAGATGTTCCTAAAAATCCTCTCATGTGCCTCATTCAAGCGCTCCAGGTTTTTCAAAAGATATCCCACTACACTTCAGTGCACTTTTTTCAGTTGAATATTTTTCAGAGGTTTTTACAAACAACATGACAGAAAATGTTTTTTAAATGACACCTTTCGGGCACTTAGTTTGTTGCAGAAACACATAATTTGTTTGGGTGTTGAATCTTTGAAAATGTCAAAATTAACAAGGAATGACAGGCAAAACTCACCTTAACCGCTTGCTAAGTTTTTATTGTTTACCTCTTTCTAGGCAGACTCCAGTTTACATTTGAAAGGTAAGATTAGAATTTATTCTTTATTTTATTTTATTTTTTTTACATTTTCTAGCATTGAAAAATGTTATGCATTTAATCATGTTAAATCTATCGTCAGTTCCAAAAACTGCTAAAGGTGTTTCGGCTCAACTATCCCATCAAAGACGATCTTTGGACTTGGAGACTCATGATTTTGACAATAGGTGCAACTTTCATTTCTCAGGTTCTTCAGGACAGTTATATCACGATACGTGACTTACATGTGCTTTTGTCTTTTTTTTATTGTCTTATTTAGGATGCATCAAAATTTAGGTAAGTATGTTAGAAACCATCACTTTTATCTGATTTTGGGATAAAATAAGTAAAGCCTGACTTCTATTTAAAGAAAGGGTGCCTTCGCAACGCCAACACCATGAGTGGCCTCAAACCAAAGACGAACTTGACCAGAGTGACTTTTTTCCAGCCGAGAAGCCAAATGTAAACATACTAACACATACAATATTTAATCATAATAACCCTACACTAAATAATGATGATCTGACTAATCGCTAACTTCTACCAGCAGACCTACTGTGAGGAGGACTGGTACGTTGGGGCTTGTAATCGAACAGATGCAGAACACGCCTTGCATCTGGTGAACAAGGTACCTCGGTGTGATTCCAGTTTAAAACATTCTTGACCAAGTTTAAAGCGTAGGATGACATGTTTCATTAAAATGACCTGACAGGCATGTTAGGAGAAACCTTGGAGAGGTGGAGATATGTGCTTGCTGTAGTGAGTCAGAGGGCATGCACTACAAGGAGCAAAAGTCCCAAAGGTGCAGGACCTAGGGTCTACCAGAGAGTGTGGTAAAGAGGTGAAGAAGAAGAAGAATCCAGGCACGAGGGAGAAAAGTCTCAGGAGTAATTTGAGGCAAAAGGGTGACAGTCAAGGTCAAAGGAAAGGCTTACAAAGAGTCATGAGACCAGTTATTTTGTATGGTTTGGAGACAGTGGTATTGACTAAAAAAAAGAGAGAAAGCAGGACTAAAAGTGGCAGAGCTGAAGATGTTGAGGTTCTTCAGGCACACGTTGTTGTTCCATACCTCATTTTCCAAAACAACCAAATAACAGTTATAACTGTTATAACTACGCATCGGGAAATGGTAAACCGAACATTATGTTAAAACCTTTTTGTCCTTTTCTTGTCACCTATATTAGGATGGAGCATTTTTAGTCCGAGACTGCTCCGTTAACACCAACAGTGAACCTTTGGTCCTGGTTGTTTATCATGAGAAGAAAGTTTACAATGTAAAGATTCGGTTTGTTGAAGCCACCAGGAAATATGCTCTGGGAACAGGACAACGATCAAACGATGTAAGTGTTCTAAAGGACGGTTTGAAAGTTCCCCTCCAAACGCTCGAAATTTACTGTAACTTGCACCTCTTTTCAGATGTTTGATTCCGTCGCAGAGATCATCAAATTCCACTCAATATTTCCGATAACACTCATCAGTGGGAGAAACATAGCTGTCAACAAATTTCCAGAGAACTGCGTGCTGACATGTCCAATAACAAAACTGGATGTTGAACAACTTCTTCAGTGATATTTGTGCTTTCCAGCAAAGACACTTTGTAGAAACCTGACACGTCATAAACAGTAACGTTAAAAGAATGATTTCATCCAGACCTACAAGAAGCTATTCATTTAGTAATATGATTGAGTTTGTTTTTAATTTATTGTGAGTCAATCATACCACAAAATCTCATCAATAATTAAATGAAATAGTAATTTGATAAATGCTCAAGATAAAAATGCCTAGTTTTTTCCCCCCATATAGATTGAAGCATAACTTTTGTGTTTATAAATACAAAGCTCTAAAAATATATTTACAAAAATACTTTCACGATCTTTCAACATAAAGTGAAAAATATTGATTTATGGCAAAAAATTTGAATAAAAGGCTATTAAGTTATTTTAGTTCCCTGAAATGTAAATAATACAAGTGTGCACGATAATATTTTAGTTGAGTTGTTTCTCAGGCTCTGGTTTCACTGGGGACTCTAAAAGCCTAAATTCCTGGTGGTCGTCTCATTTTTCTGGTCAGTAAGATAAGGTCAGAAGTGTTTCAAGGCAGGAATCTTGTAGATCACAGAGATAAAACTGGTGCCTGTTTGGTCTCAGCTCTGCTTTATGGCTGTTTGTTGTCAGTCTATTCACTGCTGGTTGAACCCAACGCTTTTTTCAGGTTTTCATTTCACGTTTGTACTTTTTAAAGTACTGCTCTGAAACACGCATCTTTTTCTTGAGGTTCTCATTTGGTCTGGCTCAGTGTCTCATTTAACCTACAAGTTCTATTTTATTATTAAGAACAAATATTTAGCAAAAATAGACAAGTTCTTTTCAAAAGTGAAATAAGATTTTAAAACCCGTTTGCTGGCTACGTGAAGTTTCATAATAAGAAAACGTGACGAAACACGAGAACTCTACTTAAAAAAGAAAGCAGATGTGTTTATCTTGTTTTTAATAGAAAATGAGTTACACAATTGTTATAAAAGACTGGAACACAACAATATACACCGAGGATGCATTAAAACCAAAAAATCATTGACTGAATGACTTGTGAAAATAAGCAATGAGACACGATAACATGTAGAAACATACTGCACAGCAGCTTAGGATACTGCAGCATAAAGAACGTATGAGATATATTTATAAGTATATTTACAATAAAATCTGAACTTAACCAAAAGGAGTACATGAACACAGACTATGGGCAACTAAAACCTACAAATTTATTCATAGGTCTAGCACTTTTTACAGAATTATATTACAAAAACACAGAGGTGTTATGAAGTGTCTTCCATAAAGACGGAAAGATCTGCAAAGTAGCAGGTCAACTGATAATGTCACGTAAACGATTTAAAAAATATACAACAGATTTTTACTGCTCCGAAATCATCACACTGTGTATCATTGTGGCAGAAAGAAATACAACAATAAACCCATCTGTGATTCTTCTTTAAGCTTGATTTTGTCATGGGCTCATACAGAACACCGAGCAAAGTGACCATCTAAGATTCAAAATGGTTTTCAGAAAAACAAATGTCTTCATGTAAAAGTCAAATAAGTTATAATGCAAAATGCCTGTTGAGTAAAAACACAATTTATTTTTATCAATGATTTTGATAATAAAAAAAAAGTAACTAAACATTTACATTAAGTCACACTGGACTGCAAAAAAAAAAACGGTCATATGATTAAGACTTTTATCTTTAGAGATTCAAGCATAAAGCTGCATTTCAGTTCAAATTTCTTCTTCACTTAAACTGCATCATTCAGTCTACATTTTTATTTTTTATCTGTAGTAGCCTTGTAGTGTTCATTAATGATGCATTCATTCTCCTCCCATTATTTATCCAAAATGTTCACATCACCAAGACCGGACAGAAAAGTAGCAAATACCAGTAATAAACTCAATACCTTCTGTAACATTTAAAATACAATTGAGAATTTCTCCTTATACTACAGACTGATAACTTCAGAAATGATACCAGTTACACTCAGTGATGCATAAATAGTCAGACAGGATAAAAAAAAAACCAAGATAAACCACAAACATACAGGAGTATGTGTTCAAAATTGACTTTTCATACATTACAGCAGTCGATTCATTGATGCCATTCATTCAGTGGCAGACAACCTTCTCAAATAATCCTAGAGTATTCAGGTTTTCAGAGTGCTTGAATGCAACCCTATAGTCATCTTTTTGCTTTATTGGGTGCAGAAATGATTTGCACAATAATGGATTGGACAATTACAGGGTCATTAGAGTTGAAATGTTGCTTTTATGGATAAAACTTGCAAAGTGAGATACCTCAAATGCACACAGCTGGGAAAAAAATCATCAATGACAAGGTACTTTTTATTGTAACTGAAAGTTGACTTATGGTTTCCTGGTGAGGAAACCATAAGGAATTCGTTTTTTTAGCCTCATTATGTAACTTTTGTGCTAAATGATCCACATGACAAAGGACGTTGTACATATTCTGTAGTAGTATCCCCCTCATTTAATGTGCTAACCAAATTATACTGCGTGAAAGTTCAAGATGAATCCTTGTGGCACAACTTAAAATGTCAATCTTTTGAAATAAAATACAAGCATTAATACATTTATCAGATTTAGAATTTCTCAGTCCTTTCAACTTTTACTTACATTCTGAGTATTACTGTATGAAATCTACAATGACAAAGACATGGGATGAAAAGTAAACTACATTGCACTTGAATATTCCATATAATACATAAACATTGTTGTCCTTGTATTTATTATTTTGTGATCCCTTTAAGAAAATATTTACCTTAATATTTTGTATTCGTTTTGAAGGTTCGTGATTACATTTATCTTGTCCCAAATGTACACTCATGTTTACAGATGAAATCTACATTCATGGGGAAACTCCAACTGTACATCCCATGACTTCGTACTTTTGTCCCATCACTTTGCTGAGCCTCATTTTCAAAATTTGGCACTTTGGAACCATTTCTGAGGCTCCTGCATCTGCAAAAGAGTCTTCACTCACTCTCTGTGCGGAAACTCTGGGCCTCGGATGATTGAGCACCACCACCGGTTGGTTCGGACCAGGCCGTTTCACCAGCTGGTTCTCCTTCAGCGGCATGGGGTAAATAACTGTACAACTGCTGAGGGTGGGTACCCGATGCTTAAATCCAAGTTTCAGTCCTTTCTTGCTTTTTTCCCACACCCCAACCTGTACCCGTCTCAGAGAGATAGTCAAGAATTTTGAGGACACGTCGTCGTTTCTGTTCATTTGTGGCAGAGGACCAACAGCTGCAGCTGCCTCGACATGTGGAGCAGTTTTGGATTCCTCACACAGGGAAGAATTTGAAGCAGCAACTTCACTGCAGTTGCTGTTACTGTCCTTCGTTTTAGTGGGACTTTTCTCCTCCTTGATGTGGACGTGGTGTTGGGTCAGTGCAGATGGCGGTAGAATATCCGGCTCCTCCACTTTTACAGACTCGCTGGTCTGCTGTGTCAGTAACACATCAGGAGTGAAGGGTTCTTTTTTTGCAGACACCTGAACAGAGTGTCCTGATGCTGGTGCCTTACACATTTGCTCTGTGTCATTGTTTATTTTAATCTTGAGTTGATCCTGAGTTGTAGTTTCAGAATTGTGTTTTTTATCCATCACTATGCCTCTCAGAGCCATTACCAGTGGCTGAATGGAGCCTTGGTTTTCCTCTGGCTGCTCACTTAATGAAAACACTGAGGAGATTACAGGGAAACTCTCAGGTTTTGACACATCTCTGACTTTTGCTACTTTTGTTTCGTTTACATTAAATCGGACACCCTGGGTACAAGCCGTAGATACTTTTGAATTTATATGATTAGAAAGGTTAGGTGCTTTTATTGATAAGGGATTAATTAGAGTTCTTTGTGGTGGAAAAGTCTGATTTGCCACATTACCTTTATTGAATAAAATGGCTGGAGGTCTCACTTGGGCAGCTGTAGTTACAAGACCATTCAGAGAACTAAAAGACTGTTTCATTTGTTGGTTTGAACACACGGCCCCTTTCGCTTCTTTAGGGACAGTGATGGTTTTGAGGCAGATCAAGTCAGGTTCCAGCTTCAGAGCTCCTGATACTTCTTGAATATTGCTCGTCTCGGACTGTCTCCTTGGTGGGTTAGTCTTGGGGTGTTCTGCGGCTGCATTTGTTCTCTCATCCATCACTCTCTGTGGAACATTTGTGCCCATGCTGGATGGATGAGCAGTGATATTCAACCTGCTCCCAACGCTGCCTGAGAAGACAGCAGCAGAACCAACATGGTTCAAAGGTGCTGCCTGTGTAACTCGGATCACACTATTCCCTTCCCTTACAGGACTCAAAACGTTTTTGAAAACCTTGGTGGGAGTAACTGTGCTGCTCTCCAAATTAATTATTTCTGGTGATGCTCTTTTCAAAGCCCGCTTTTCTTTGTTTGCTACATTAGGAAGTTTGTTAGAAATCTTCACAGGCACAGCAGTGGGACGCTCCACAGCCAACTTTGTCTTACTTGGTTTCCTGTTAACTGTGCACATGTCCATACTTGAAGACCTCACTGTGTCAGCATGATGTAAAGTAGAGGGTAAAAGTTTTCCTGGAGCAGCCTTTTGTGGAACTGCTGCTTTTGCATCTTTTATCACGGACTGATTTTCTTGTTGAGAAATGAGCCTCAGTTTTAGTTCCTTAGTCCCATTAACAGTTTTCACCTCAACAAGCTCCACCAAGCAGCCAGCAGGGATGCTTACTTCCTCTGGTAGAGAAACTGTTAGAGCCCTGTTGTGATGAATGAGTCCATTCAGATCAGACAGATGTTCTACATTACCATTAGTGGCATTTCGTACATTTGTGTCCAGTAATTTCCCTCTCTGTTCATCCTTTCCCAGTCTGACAGCAGGTGCAGTGGGGGTTGATATGGTCTCCTGGACAACAGGTCGAGGTAGAGTTGGACCAGCGGTGGGTGCACTTGTCAGGGCAGTGGAGACAGGGACAAGTGGACTTTTTGTCATGCCAGGCGTAGCAGGTCCTTGACTGATGTTTTTACTATGCAAGCGTTCAATGTGCTTCACAAGGCACAACCTTCTCATGTAGCCCTGTCCACAGTGAGGGCATTTGAACGAATACTTTGTGGTGTGCCGTTTCATGTGCTCTTTTAATTCTGCCTCACTGAACGAAACCCTATTGCAATAAAAGCAAAAAAACCTTGTGTCAGTGTGCTCGACCATATGCCTCTTGAACTCGACTGCATTCATAGAAGCAAATCCACATTTCTCGCAGTACATCACTTTCGGGGTATTTAATGGATGCTCCACTGCCAAACTTGAACATCCATTTACAGATGATGGCACACTTTGATAGTTGACAGGCTTCATGGTGAGGTCCACTGCTCATCTGGCAGCAGCTTCTCAAAGATCCCAATGATGCAGTTATACCATGAAGTAAACATCCATCTGCAGTTGATATAATCCAGGGGTTGGTCCACAGGTGGGCCCACACACACTCTCTCTCTCCCTGTTAAAGCAGACGAAAAGATTTCAGGAGCTACACCACAGTGAGTGAATCTTGCTGGCATGAAGAGGCCCAAAATAAAGCCCCTCCCCATCACACACACACACAGCTGTAGTGTTTTGTATGCAGCCATTTATCTTTATAATAACTTATTATAAACATCCAAAAGAAAACAATGCGGTTAGCCAACCCGAATGCGGTTATTTATGTGTATCTCCCCGCCCCCTTCCCGTGCTGTCCTTTGAATGCGAGGAAAAGGCCCAACAGAAGCAAGAGGTTCTAGGAGACGACGGTCCGCATTCCTAATATTTACTAACGAATTAAATTTCTCAAACGTGCCGAATATGAGTGAAAAAACAGCGTTTATGTTCTGATACAGAATTCTGAAGAGGGCAAAAACAACGCAAATACCTTATCTTGGGATGATTTTAACGCATTTCAACGCAGCAAACAAACCCGCTTCAGGTTAGCTTATCATTAGCAGCCTCCAGCTTAGCTAGCGTTCATGTGCACTTTCGGAAGAAGGCTGCTGTTGTTTTCAAAATAAAAGTTTATGTTCAAAATGTATTTAGAATATTACATTATTAACACCATGTGTAATATTAGGTTACAAAAATTATGACAGAAATTGCTTATGAACCTATTTTGTTTTCCCAATGCAAATCAATCCTTTCTTTTGACTGAAATAGATTTTATTCAGGGGATAACTGAGATAAATTTTACAAATGTAAAAAACTCAAAAAGTAATGGCTGAGACTATAAAACATTGCATCAGCTTCAATGTGGTTTTTAAGTGTCCTAACGTACTGCGAAGTAAAATCATGTTTTCTTTAGTGACATACGTGTTAAACATGAAGACTAGTTACCGTTTTTCTTATTTTGAAAGCACCAAACGGACATTTCTGCCGTTATGTTGTTCACCTTAACAAAGGACAAAAGGCACAGCATTTTTGCTATTCTCAAAGAAATGTTACGCTAGCGTCTTTTATTTCCTGGGATAATTTACGTTGTATTTAAGTCATGGTACAAATTTAACGTTAACACTCAGGGAAAAAAAACGTTACGTGCAGTTGAAGTTATCCATAACGGTCACATTTGTAGATATTTACAACACAGGAAGTGACATGAAGTGGGTAATTTCAACAACGGCACACCTTCGGTGCTGAGTACATTGCAGTATCACAAAAATAAGAAATAACATGCTGCTTAAAATAATCCACAGGCTGCTACCTACAGCAACGGCGGTGTCTTTACCAAGGTGGGTATTACCAAAATGTAAAATGAATTAGATGTTTGAGGCAGGTTATGCTTTTATTTTTTGCTGTAGTCCTACAGCTGTGAGTTGAGGCTCACCATGAACATTATAAAAGACTTTCTGGGATTTGCACACTATTGTTGCAACTCACAATGACACAGCAGCGGCGGTGTATTGACCCTCCCATTCCCACCCCATCAGTCTGCACCAACTTCCTGGTTATGGCAACATTAACCCAGCTAACCAGGACGACAAGTTGGTTTACTCTCCGAAAGCAAATTTTCTCGTCCCTTCTCCTCAGACACGGAGTTATTATCCGCCGCAGCAGCTGCAACACCATGGCCTCGGACTCTACCCGCTTCGACTTTCTGGTAATCGGCGGGGGCTCTGGAGGTTTGGCGGGGGCTCGACGAGCGGCGGAGCTCGGAGCGAACACCGCCGTGATCGAGAGCCACAAACTCGGAGGTACCTGCGTGAGTACAAATAACCCCCCTGATGCTCTCTGCGACCCCCCTCCCCTCCGGCTTCAGTGCAAAAATTATATTGGTGTGTTCGTTTGAATGTCGTGTTAGCACAATGTCTCCCTCACCACAGGACGGGTTTTATTTAAACTCTCTGAGATTAACATCTGCAGCTGGTTATTATTTGGACCCAATCCAACATAACCGCCACAGCTAATTAATATGAGCCATCACTGAAATGGTTACAAATGTGTCAGTTTTACAGAAATTGAGCTAAAATTTGGTGCGTTAGTTGCTGAGAGTCATTCACGACTAATACTGAATGTGCGGGGTGATAGGTTATAGGTAGGGTGATAGGATAAGTTTCTAATTTCATTTATTGTGTTCAGAAAGTCAAACACTTTGCTGAAGTTATTCTCACTGATAAACAGCTTTAGCCACCATCTGTCCATGTTTGCCTTTTTTTTCCCCAAATGTCTGCTATTATTGTAAAGTTTTGAAATATTTTGAAAGTTTATTAGGAAACCTTCTTCCGGTTTGTTGCATATCTATTTCCTGAACTCACTATAATATTTTCTTTGTGCCGCAGAAGTTAAAAAAAAGGAACTACAGATTTCATTCCATTTTCCTAAACTTTTACTTTGATTGCAAAAAGCAACAACAATACAAAATGGGGAAATTAGCCTTTTATTACAGATTGTTTAAACGAAGTGGATTTATAGTAGACCAATCAAAATGTTGGCTTTTTTTTATTTACAGAAGATTCACTGGTTTTATGCAATCTACTTTAATGTTTTTCTCAGGTCAACGTTGGATGTGTTCCAAAGAAGGTAGGAGTTTTGTTATTATTGTGGCAGGATTAGATTCAATATAAGAGCCAAAGACATTTATTACTACCGGTATGTATTTTTTTTTAAGTTATGTGTTTTGTTCTGTTTTTTGTTTATTTTTTTACGTTTTTCAGGTCATGTGGAATGCAGCAGTTCATGCTGAGTATCTGCATGATCATGGGGATTATGGCTTTCAAACTGAAAATGTTAAGTTCAGTTGGGAGTAAGTATCTGCTTTTATTTTTATTTCAGGTACAAAGAGCTCTCTCAGAAGCTGTAGTTCCTGAAACAAAGTGATGATTATTTCCAAGCAAACCCTTCTGACTGTTGCTGTTTTGTTTCTTCCCTTTATCTTTGCACACAGCGTATATGATTCATGATGACAGTTTAAGATACGCTTCTTAAAGGAGTGATTTAACAAAACATGACTCGGCTTAAATCGGAGGTCTTATTAACAAGTCCAGGCAGCTGTTTGAGATGTGTTTTTAAGTACCTGTTCTTTATGCAAACAAAAAGCTTTTTACAGAAACACTTTTCTTTTCTTTGTTTAAATGAAGCGTCAGTGCTTCAGCTTTTTAAAAATAATGTCTTGTATTTATTGTTGTTTTGTAGTTTTTGTTTTCTAAAGTGTGATTTGTATGACAGTTATTTTGTCCAACTTGTGAAGTTTAATATTTAAAAACAAAAAGGATGTTCTATGTCACTTTTTTTTCCCTCTCAGTTTTGAATCACAGGTAATGAAATAATAAATATAATTTTGAATCACTCTGTTGAAATATTTGTGGCCATGCTGAATACATTTTAAATCTTTGTGTTTCCAGAGCTCTTAAGGCCAAAAGGGATGCATACGTTTCTCGCCTAAATAAGATTTATCGCAACAATCTCGACAAGGTCAGTTTCAGCCTTTTTATTTCAAATTTTTTTACATGATTTAGGTGTTCAAACAAAAAGGAAGTGTGGGAGAGGATGAAAAACGAGGTGGAAATTACTTATGTCTGCTTGTTTCCAGGGTAAAATCCAAACCATTCAAGGTTTTGCCAGGTTCACAGACGACCCTGAGCCCACCGTGGAGGTCAATGGAAGAAGGTTTACGGCGCCTCACATCCTCATCGCCACCGGAGGGCAGCCTTCTGTTGTGAGTGATGACGAAATTCCAGGTAACTCACTAGATTGATGTTTTGTTAAATCTTTAAATAATGTTTTTTTGTTGTTACTAAAATGTGCTAATTATTGTTTTTGTTTACAATTTTAGGAGCAAGTCTGGGCATCACTAGTGATGGCTTCTTTGAGCTGGAAACCCTCCCAAAGTATGTGTGTGTGTGTGCGCGTGCGTGCGTGCGTGCCACAAGGAAATTTTGCATCCCTAAAGAAAGGTTTTGTTTCCCTGACAGACGCAGCGTGATTGTGGGTGCTGGTTACATCGCAGTGGAGATGGCTGGTATTCTTGCCACTCTGGGATCCAAAACATCCCTGGTTATACGTCAGACCTGCGTAAGAAACAGAGCAAAGTGCCAACAAATCACTCTCTTTGTGCCGTGCTGTCATTGAGCGGCACGTCTCTGCGTTCGTTCTGTAGGTCTTGAGAAACTTCGATGCTTACATAAGCGCAAACTGCACCAAGGAGCTGCAGAACAACGGTGTTGATCTGTGGAAGAACTCTCAGGTGAAGTCTGTGAGTAAAACAGACCGAGGCCTGGAAGTTACGATCGTCACCAAGGACCCAGAGAAGAAGAACGGTGAGGAGAAGATCAGCACCATCGAGGAAGTGGACTGCCTTCTGTGGGCCATCGGCAGGAAGCCCAACACTGCCGGACTGAACATCGGCAGCTTGGTAACCGTCTGCACAATTAACTCAACATCTAAACTGATCGCAAGATGAAAAACTGTCTTTATCCACAAATAGTGTTTTGATGTAGTAGCTGGAGTTAAACATTTTACTGGTTTACATTAATGTTGCTTTAAAAACAACACAATCAGCTGTAGTCAAAATTTCCTATTGGCTTCGACGGTTTTACAAAAATAATTTTAAGTTGAATCCTGTTCTGGCCACTGTACATCTTTATGTTTTATTTCTAATTATTAGCTTCTGTTTGTCTTTCTGCTTCTTCAGGGTGTGGATATTGATAAAGGAGGCCATATCATTGTGGATGAATTCCAGAATACAACGCGATCGGGGATCTACGGTCTAGGAGATGTTTGTGGCAAAGCTCTTCTCACACCTGGTAGTAAACCACACGAGTTACTTTCAGTATTAAAGTACTAATAAACAAATGAGATGTTTTAACACAGTCAAATCTGTAACAAAGAATACAGTTTTCTAGTGACAAAATTCTGAGTTTGGTTAAGTTTTAGCAACTTCAAAGAGTAAATTTACTGATTATACAAGGAGACATTTTAGCAATAACATGCTGGAAGCACAATGAAATGGTTTCTTAGGTTTTGTTGTTTAGACTCTGATAGTTGCAGTTCTTTCTCTGTTCATTTTGGAATATATGTTCAGGAAATTTCACAGTACTGGTTTAACTGTTTATTTTGTTTTTGGTAGCTCAGGTATTGTTATTTAGTGCTAACTAATGTTACTTTTTGGGGCAGTGGCCATTGCTGCTGGCAGAAAGTTGGCACACAGACTGTTTGAGGGCCAGGAGGACTCCAAGTTGGATTATTCTAGCATCCCAACAGTTGTGTTCAGCCATCCACCTATTGGTACTGTGGGCCTCACAGAGGGTGAGTACTCCTCTGTCAGAAATGCTTTTATCCCAAGTTATCTTTACAGTAAGCACCTACTGTACTTTATGACATTTCGCTCCCATCCGGGGAGCTTAAACTATTTAAAATTGGGAAGTGAGGAGTTCCAAGCTTTAAAATTCACGATATGCTTCATTTATGCAAATCAAATTGACACGCCGCCCTGCTCTGTTGTCGTGTTCATGTTTATTTTACAGATGAAGCCATTAAGTCCAACGGAAAAGAAAATGTAAAGATCTACAAAACGTCTTTTACTCCGATGTATCACGCCATCACGAGCAGGAAGAGTCTGTGCATCATGAAGCTGGTGTGTGTGGGCAAAGAGGAGAAGGTAGGAAGCATCTCTTCTGTTAAGAAAAATATTTCTAATGTCTTCGTTTCGAAATCGTTTGTGCACAACGTCTTTTTGGATCATTTTAAAAACCTGAACTGTCTGGTGTCTCCAGGTGGTGGGCTTGCACATGCAGGGCCTCGGCTGCGATGAGATGCTGCAGGGATTTGCTGTGGCTATTAAAATGGGTGCCACCAAAGCAGACTTTGACAACACTGTTGCAATTCACCCAACTTCATCTGAGGAATTTGTTACAATGCGTTAATGCAAACCTGACTCTCGTCATCTTGTTTGTTTTTTTAAAATATATATAACAAGCAGGACACATCAGGACTGAGTAACTCTTCTGTGTTACTCCCACATCAGCTCAGTGACGTGCTTTAGAATTTTGCCTACATTTTCTGTAATTAAATGACCTTGAGTGAATATTTGCTATGGATTATTTTAACTGATTGAGTTTTGGCCCTTTCAGGTTGTGTTGTAGGTCTTTAATGCTGGTTGAAATCTCTGGGTTTAGTTTTAATGTTTGTAAAATGGAAGTAAGAAAGCCTGCAGATTACTGCAGACTGTGTGTTGGACTTGTTAGTCATTTGTCAAATCTTAAAACACTGCAGCTATATAGTGCGCCTGCTTTATGCAAAATCATGACCCATTTCTAATGTACTGCAAAGTTTCAATAAACCTGCAGCTTATTCTTCTCAAAGATTGGGATTATTTTCTGTGCATTTGAAGACAACTTCATGTTACTCCACTGTAAACGGTCACTCCTTATTGTGTGTTTCTAACTGATTTGAGTTGGACAATGACTGAAGTACTTCTATTCAAGCAGAGAAAAGTCTGAAAGATTCTACATTAACAACTTCACATGTTAAAAAATGAAAGACTACAGGTTTGATCAGCAGTGCTGAATGCTTTTACAGTTGTTTTACAGTTGTTAAAAATCAAACTATAAATCCAGCTTTAACCTATTGCCTTATGTTCAGTTACATATTGTACAAATGAATGCAAAATTTTCAGATGTATGTTTAACTTTTATACTTTCTGGTCAATGTTTCACATGCACGATTTGATGTATATGAAATATGAAGCAAATAATTTATTAAAAACATGTTTAAAAACAAAAAAGAGGTAATAATGACTCCATTTAATCTAATAAGGCAATCCTTGCATAACATTTCATTTTATATTAAACAAAAATTTTATTGTTAGTATTTCAATTTAGAGTATTTATCTGCAAGTTATTTTTGGGGTTATTTATTATTATTTTTATTTTTCCGTCGCTACAAACCTTAAGAAGACTGATATATAGTATAAAATCCTAGTTGTTTTCCACAGTTACACCAAACTTTATGGCCGTGGGGGGCGATAGTGTGCATTTCTTTGCAAAAAGGTCTTT
>JAVKLF010000161.1:16816073-16826632 GCA_034783495.1 Millerichthys robustus | reverse complement strand
TACCAGAAATGGTCCTAAAAAGGTAACAAATACAAGTACACACACACATATGCCCACACATTCAATTATCATTAGAGGAAATCCCTCCAGCAATCAGTCAGACTAAGGTTTTGTGGCATCTTGGAGTAAAAGGAGTAATGTGGGTCTGACTGTGGTGTTATTGAGTCCACTTCCTCCTACTGCGGAGATACCAATGTATCCTGTTAAGACTTTTTATTTTTTTTAACATCTGCACAGTTTTGTTTCACTACCCGGGATTGTCTGCTCAGCTTTAATTGTTGTCCCCTGTGTATTTTCAGCTCCTTTAATTATTCTATTGATGCCCAAACAACCCAATCTGTTCTGAAGCCTGCCACGTTGTTGGAAAAACAAGCTATGAACATTTTAGAACCAAGAA
Organism: Millerichthys robustus; assembly: GCA_034783495.1. NCBI lineage: Eukaryota > Metazoa > Chordata > Actinopteri > Cyprinodontiformes > Rivulidae > Millerichthys > Millerichthys robustus. The sequence goes on along the minus strand of JAVKLF010000161.1, from coordinate 16,826,235 downwards.
AATGGCATCAGAGAAAATGGGTTTCTATCTTTTTTGTATAAATTTCATTTAAGCGTATGTAGAAGACGTATGTGCAAAGAAAAAACAGATAAAGCAGACTCTGACATGATTACCACTCATGTATAATCCTTATGTACATCAGTTATCTGGACCTGAAATGTTCTGAGAGATGTGACTGTCTGAGCAGTGGGTTAGAAATAATGACTGAAAGGTTTTACTTCAGCATCAGTCTTGATGAGTTCTTCCCTCAGGAAACATTCTGCTCAGCACACCTTTAAATATAAACTGAAACATGAACGTGTTGTCACTCCTAAATATCGTTAACGAGAGGAAGCCAGCTGCAGACACGATAACGGACCAGAACCACCTCCTGAAGACGAACTGCTGCAGCTGAGCTGAAATGTCACCCCTGGACTAAATTTGGTCTTTTTTTTCTCATTCTTTCATTGTCTGAGACAAGCTTTTGTCTGATTTAGCCTCCCAAAGACAGGAAGTGTTCATTCTTATCTAAAGTAGAATGAAATGTACCCCTGCCATGTTTAGTCTGGCAGCCATTTTATATCATTTTTACATTATTAAAGCAACCTGAAGAGCTCACCGAGGCAGCTCTGCTCATGAGTGGTGATAATGGATAATGAGGCCTCAACTGGTGCCTCGAACGGTATTTAAAAAGCAGTTTGGAATAATTTCACAGCTGATCTTAGCTGAAAAGGAGAGGTAAAACTCCAAAGATAAACTGTTTTAATTTTAAGCTTTTGAAGAACTGGTCTTCAGGATAGTTTTTGTTAGGGTTTTATGAAAAGAAGTACTAAAGATGTTTTGAACTGAGCTTTTTCCTATAAACCTGCATCTTTGTGCAGATGAAGCATGGTTGTCTAACGACTCTACAGTCACTCAGTGTTTACTAGCAGCCCTCCCCTGACAACAGATCAACCTCCACAAGAGGGCAGAATGCAATTCAATTACTGCTAAATGTCACAGCCACTCCCTCAGGAGCTACAGGCACAAAATGAAAGATGGAGCCACATTCAACATCTCCCACTGATCAGTCCTTAGGGAGAGATGATTCCTGCACTAAATCTAGTTATTCAAGAGAAAAACCTGCAAACTGAACTATGCAGACTTCGAATAGATGTCATACTGAGAGTACGTATTGATCCTCAGCTCCCACCACAACAAACTGTAGCTCAACATATGTGAAATTGATAGTTAGCCATTTTTGTGCTGCTAAAGTCGATTAGCTTTAGCAGCCATCTTGAGTTGGATTTACACCAATAGTTAGTCAATTGTAGATGCACATACATAGATTCCTTTTTAAAGTTTCAATAAAACCCATTTAGAAACTTACAAGATATTTTGCTAACAGACAGAAAGCATAAGTGCCAACAGGTCCAGTATATTTTGGGACTCTCTTTTCGTTTTTATCACACCAAAGTTTAGCACATGATGAGTAAAATTGATCTGCAAGTATCTGTGAACATGACTTGGTCATACTTTTTGTGTTTTTCGGGTCACTTGGCTGAGATAAAACCATTATTGTTGATCTTTGCCTTTCAGTAGTGGCCACATTCAGGATTTTTAACGTAACACGTTATAAAACCATCAACCAAAGTGAATTACAATTATAAATTTGTTAAAGCGAGTCTGTAGATATATTCATCAGTCAGTTTGTGACCTTTTTGTACTGCAGCTGACAGACTGACTTCACAAAAACCAGCCACAATCCATCTCTTATTTCAAAATTTTCACCCATCAATCTTTAATCTGAATGGAACCCAGACATATTTTCAGAGACAATAATGTATCTGCTGAAGAAAACATTGGGTTTTGTCTGTTTATTTATGATGATTGTTTCAGCTTTTCTGCAAATGAGTCTCATTTCCCTTCATCTGATTATTAGTGTTCTGCCACAAACATTGACTCCAGCTTTTGTTATACTTTTTATTTTTCATTTATTTTGTTATTTTTGTGCTTTCAGTTTTTATGTTTTTCTTGTTTTTATTTCATGTTTCACCATTCTGTTTATACATTTCCAAATGCCACAGACAAGGAAGGAGGTTTTTTTTTTCTTTTAGGTTGTTCTATTGCTTCAACAGTTTTGTAAATTATTTTAATATCTTCATCTTTGACAGCATGTTGACCTCCTTCACAACAGCAGAGAGTAATGGGAATTTTATTATTAAAATCTTAACCTTATTGAAGCAGGAAACATATGGGTCATCAAAAATATAATTCATCTCAAGGGGATGAAATTCACTCAGCAGTTTTTCTGTCTGGACAAAAGTGAGCCATCCAACCAACACTGGCAGCCTCGGGGCGACACAGCCACTGAAACGTGATTTACACAAAGTCAAAGCTGTTAATTTATGTGACTGCAACAAAATATATGCACTGAAATATTGCTGACTTTGCAGCTAAAGTCCTTTTAATTTAGCTGATTGAAGAAAAAAAAAAAAGCAAATCAAGACATTAGCTTCATTGAGTTTCCACTTCTATAACTTGTTTTAGTTTCTACTGACAAATTAAATATGGACAGGTATGCATAATAACCTATATGTTTCACAGGACTGAATTCAAATATTTATATTTGGATAAAAATAATAAAATAGGTCATGTCCCTAATTTGAATCAAGTTCATGCTCCAAAGCTTTACAGGATTTTATTTACCAGCAGGCGGAAAGTAAATATGCAGTCTGCAGTCTATCATACGTGTGTGGACAGTGTATCAGCAAAAGGTTCAATAAAGCTCAGAGTAAACTGATAACAAACCACCTGCTGTTTGCAGTCAACACAGATATCAGCGATGGTGGAAAATCTGGGTAGTTGGTTGAATGACTCATTGTTTGGGCTGGGTTTGCTGTGAGACAGAAAACCAGAGCAACTCGCACATAATGGAAGAGGCAGGCTTCTTGTCACTGTTGCTAAGCAACCGTGGGAGCTACAGACCCAAATCCCCATGGTGGTGAGCTGATGTTGAATTAGGTGGAGTGTGGGGTGGGGTGGGGGGTGGGATCTGCGGAGGAAATGCTTCTTTATCTGAGAAGGTGGAGATATTTTGGTTTTTCATTCCTCTCTTTGTTTTGAGGGGAAGGATTTTGTGAAGCTTGAACTCTGGAGTCCATTGGAACTCTTATCTGTTGATATGAAGACTAAATAAACAGAAACACATAGAAATATATTTTCCTAAATTGCTAACAATGATTTATTTATGCCATCTACCTGCTTTAATCAGTGCAAACATGCAGATGTTAGACGGAATAGTTGGGGAATCTCCCAACATGAATATATTTGAGAACCAAAACTCTAAACAGATATAAGCATGTTACTCGGTGATATGTAAGCCATGTATCTGCAGTTCTCTGAAGCAACTGCAGTGGTGCTGCTGCTGCATAAATGCAGCCTCTGCTGTGATTTGCATTTCAGCTGCAGTGAGAGTGAGATCACAAAGCAGCATGCAGCTGAGAGGTGATTGTTGAGGCTTTCCCCTTGCTGCTTTAAAGAATCCAATTTTAATTCACTAAGAGCCCGTGAGATTCATGACAAGAGACTTCAATACAGAAACTATGGCCCAGCGTATACTGTATCACCTGTAGATTAGATCTTGCTGACAGTAATCACATAATCACATGGTGACTGACACGTTTGTCTGCTTACAGCTGCTTAATGCTATTGCTGTGAAAAGTGTCCATCCAAGTCTGCCAAAACCATTATATGTTTGTAGAGGTTTCCCTTTTCCAAGACAAAGACTGATTTACTGTTTTATTCATTTTACCATATTACACGCATGCAACAATTTCTGGGTTTTGTGTGAAGAAACAGGCAACGTGATTCATCAACATCCTCATTAGGATGAAAAATGATGTCGCTCTGCAGGGGCATTCTGTAAATCTGAATTGGCAGAAAGCTCAGCTGCATCAGAAAAGTTGTGTAATCATATTGAGCATTGTTGGAGGGAAATACAGTGTGTGCAGCATCTCAGCTGTGGGAATTTTTTAATACATTAAATACTACTGATACACTAAGCTTAGGACATTTTACAAATAAGATACAGGAGCTTTTTAGAGTTAGCTCATTATTTTTGAAATTATAACAGGTTAAACTACTGCTACTGAACTTCACACACATAAATGGTGGTCTTTATACTGCTGTTCACAGCCTTATCTCTTTGCGGAAGAACTTTTGTTAGGTCGAAAGATTACGTTTCTCAGTTTTCAGATCTAAAAACAAATACAAATAAAAGGTCTAGCATTCTTTGAGTGACTGCTTCACATCTTTCAGGCCAGAATTTTAGTTTTTTTTCTACCTTTTAGTCAAATCTTGTAATTGCTGTTATGCAGAATCTTGCGCAACATTGCAAGATGCTTTTAGTGCTCAGTGCCTGACTTTAATGACCCAGCTACCACATAAAATTAGTTTATGACAAAAAAACAAAAACAAAACAAGACAAACATCCAGCGGTTACTTTCTAAGACTTTGGGATCCAATAAAATCCATTTTTGCACATTCATCATCAACAGTGGGTGATGAAGATTGCAACAAGAACACACAACCTTAAACAATCTCTCGCACAATTTAAGCTCCATCTCCTTTTTCCACTGCTTATCAGTGGTCAGGTCTCAGAGGCAACAGGTCCAGGAAAGAAACCCAGACGTTGCCCTCCCCTACAACATTTTCTAGCTTCTAACAGATGATGAGGTGTTCTTAGGTCAGAAAGGCTATACTATAATCCCTGTAGCAACTTCTAAGTCTGCCTGGGGTCTCTTCGCAGTGGGACATACACAGAAAGCCTCCAAAGGGAGGCATCCTAATCAGATGCTGGAACCACATAATCTGATTTTGTTCAATACACTGAGCTTTACCCCCAGATGCCTGAGCTCCTCACTCTATCTCTAAAGCTGAGCCTGGCCATCCTACAAATTACAAGTGTATCTGGGATCTCATTCTTTCACTCATGAGCCACACCTCATGACCATGAGTGAGAGTTGGAACAGAGAAGGACGAGTAAATCAAGAGCTAAGCCTTTTGACACAACTTTTTCTTCATCGAAGCCATCCTAAACAACACTCTCATTACTGAGAATCTATTGATGCATCTCCTGCTCCATTCTACCATCACTTGTGAACAAGGCACCTACGTACTTGACTTCTAACCAAGGCAAAACCTCATTCCCAACTTGGAGGAAACAAACCACCCATTTTGGGTTGGGAACGATGGCCTTAGCCTCAAAGAAACTGACTCCCATCCCTAATACCTCACAATCAGCTGTGAATCAAGTGTGTGTTAAGTTTGTTTTGTCAAAAGAATATACAATACTTCTCTTTCTTTCTCTGATTTCCAGGTTTAGAGAGTCAGTGTGTTTACAGTTCTATAGATAGGCTATATAGACACATTATTTTGCCATACATTTCAATTTGGAAATTGCTCTCCTGAGGTAATCCTGTATCAATTCATTAATTAGTTTCTATGCCCGTTTTACTTTTGACTACTTTACGATTTTTCTATCGAGTAAACTTTTATTACTACACGTTTGAAGATTTTATAATCAACAAAATGTGGTGAAATTTCAATTTTGTAAATCTCTACATTCAAAAACATTTGATACAAGTCCCAACATGTCAACTACAACTACCGCAGAGGGGGTGGGTGGGTGGCTGAACAAAAAATACAACTCCATTTTATCTTACATACTTCATGCCAATTAAAATAAACCACTTCCTTTTTTTCCCTTCGTTCTTCTAGTAAAACAACAAATCGTTATTTTTTGTGCTGGGAGTCCGAAACTGAGAGTTGTTTGTTGAGCCCACCCCTCCCGCCGCGGCAGCATGTGGTACGGTCCAGAGTGAGAAGCTTCACGGTCTCCCCCGCTCCAGTTCACGGTAAACCCCCTGTCCACTCCCCGAGAATCGAAACGCGACTAACGGCTGGAGTCTGCCGTGTGTCACCGGGATGCTGGAGGAGAACCCGTGAAGCGCTGGGGGGGCTCCAAACCATCCCCACGCTCCTCCTGTCACCGCAAGCAAAATGAAGGTCGGCTTTGTCTCGTCTTACATGTGTCATTTTGGTAGCAGCTGAAGAGGCAGAAGTCCGGTCCGCATGAGAGCGGCTCCTTCGCTGAGTCTCGGCCGTTATTCTACCATTCTTTGACGGCGGAGAAGCAGCAGGAATCACAGGGAGAGCCGAACCTCTCCGCCGCTTGACAGGTGACGTCGCGGGGCTCCGGCCGGAGAGATGCCGCCCGTCCAAAGGACCATGTCTGATCTTCGTACCCGAGCAGAAGGTACGTAGGAATGTCTGAGCTCGCTTTTACGGCTTTAGGGGCGCTTTTGAAGCCCACCACTGCATGGAAATCTTCTTGGAACTAACTGCTGGAAGGCCGGCCTGTAGCTCCTGTAGAAGTCCAGAAACTTAGCAGCTGTGATTAATTTAGCGGCCGTCAAACCCGCGTCACGACTTTAAAAGTTTTATAAAAATAAAAGAAAGTCTGAAGGGACAATAGACAACAGGCTCTGTCAGATAATGTGGCAACATGCTAAACATGTAATAAACCAGATAAGTAAAAGAAAAAAACAAAACAAACAACAGTTCCCTCCATATTTACAAATAAACTGACAAAACAAATCCACTTCCTGACTGGGACAGACCTGTCCTCCTACAGTCTGGAGAAAATAAATGTGCAGTGAATGATATCCGCAACTGTGTGGGGCTGATAAAAACAAAAACAGATTTTATAGTAGGGCTGGGACTCCCACTATTTCACTGCACCACTACTTGTTCACTCCCATCTCTGCTGTGTTTGCTAGGGAACAAAAAATAAGGAGGTATTGCTTTGAGTCCTGTTTACTTTGTAAAAAATCTCCAAATAATGCTTAAATCATGTAGTCATGATTTAATGCCTATAGATTGACACAGAGGTTGTGCAGCTCTGATCTTTGGCTGATGCGGTATCTCCATACACAAGATACAAAGGCAACGAAAAGCGTTTCTAATTTGTTTGTTTTTACGTACTTCTCGGTTGCATAACTGAAAATGTTCTGCTCAAGCCAAAATAAATATACCTTATGTTGCTCAGGTGCCATTGTTTGATTTGTTGACTGTATGTGTTTTCCAAAGAAACATTTTGTGAAATGTGTTTTTTGTCTAAAAAGCTGCAGAGAAAATATTTCTTTTATGACAAATGCAACTTGAGTTAAAAATTCAATATTTCTGTGAATATGAAGGGCTGTTAGAAAGCTGCTCTAGATAAAAAAAAGTTTTTTTTTGTCAGCTCATCTATTTGTAATCCACCAGCCTTCATTAGTACTTCCATGCTTCCACTCTTTCAAGTCAAAATGTCTGCTGTGAAATAGGTCTATTGGAGCATGATTTGCACAGCCTCTGAATTATTTAAGGGTGTTGACTGTTAGTTTTTCTACAAACCACCCATACTTTCCGATTTTAGATACTGATCAATCCAAACCTTTACTATTCAGCCACAGATGTGAAGAGTCTCTCTAGAGAATAGGCTCCACCTTCATCGTCATACTCTTCAGCTGAAACTTTCAGCACTTTAAAAACGGGTTTCTTTACAAGCTCCCCAATGCTGCAGAGCAGAACAAGGGTGTCGTAAAGTCTTTGCTGCTGAGATAGTTGACTTCTTTCAGTAGTTGCCAGCGGGACATGATGGTGGAGTTGAAATCTGCTCTCCCTTCCCCTGCAGCAAATTCTGTGGGGAAACAGTTCACAGCCTGCTATCTGACAGCTCATACCAAGCTGCATTCCTCCCCACACATTCATTTATCTGTGTTACAGTTTTCAACAATCCTATAGGCTGTAAAATGGCAAGCTTTTAGATTCAGTTCATGCAAGTCTTGGAAAAACTGAAGCCTGTGAGTCGTCAGGCTTGCCCGGTTCTTTCAGTGACTGAAAGCAGCTGCATTGAATAATATTTTACATGTTTTTCCTCTGACATATATTGTACATTTGCAGCATATAAGGTTTTTTTTACTGTTGAAGACTTGTGATTTTTAAAAAATTAAACAATTTAGTTTTTCTTGCATCACAAACTTACAGAAAATACCCATTTGGTTGAAAGTTTATTTAAAACTGCAGAACTCTGTCCTCTTGTCAACATACCCTACCAGTAATCTAGCTGCTATTCCAGTGATGGTCTTGGGCACTGCGCTGGCAAAGGTCTAAATAATTTAATAGTAATATAGATTTTCTCTAAAATTGTTGACCGTGTGGCTGCAGTCAGAAGACTAAGCACATTAAATATGCAGCAGCTATTGCCGTCATGCTTACACATTTATTTGAGGTTTTATTAAGTCTTTTACCTGTGTGTACCCTCCTTTTATCCTGCTTCACTGAAAATAAAATGCTTGCCATTTATTTTATAACCACCTTTCTGAATGTTTAATTTGACCAACCTGTGATGCAGCTCAGCCCTTAAGTACTTTTAGGCATTGTGGCTCAATACAAAGTTGTGCCTAATCATGCTGCTGTTGCACACCTTTTCTTTTGGGTGTCTTTTCCAAAGGCCTGGGTTCATTCCCCAGACTTCAGTTTTATACTTTATTCACCACAGTGTATTAGGCAGACTAGCTGAAGGAAAGGCCAGCCCTGCCAGGCTTACCACCTAATCCATCAGTGGTCTGTCTGTCAACTTTTAGTATTACACCCCCTCATTCTTGTCCATCCTGTGCTGCTTCACTTCATGTCCTTCTTCTTTACTGAGCTGTGGAAGCATCCAACATCACTGCCGACATGGCAGGAAAAGCGTTGCTGCATGAACCCCATCTAGTACACTTGTTGTTCATGTGACCTGATAAGGTATCTGTGTGTTTAATGTGTGAAGCAGTGATGTAGGACAGGTACCTCTCATACACAGATATCTGATGAAGTTGGAAGGTGACATTTACAGTAAATTTAAATTTACTGTCTAGATTTAAAAAAAAAACAATCCACAAATGCCACACACAGTGTGCATGCTGATAAGCAGACAGGTGGAATCCCCTTGCATAGATTCTATTGAAGATTGAGAAAGGCAGTTAAACCTGTCATTTAATGCCAGCTGATTCATATAGATAGTCTGATAGCTGCTTATTAGTTTTGAATGCTAGCATACTTTTTCTGTAAGATAAAGCAGAATGATGTCTCTTTTTAAGCATTAAACCTCTCTCTACATTTCTCTGTATCTCAAGGTTTAATTTCCAAGTGTCAGTGAAGCAGGATGTTCCCCCTGTAGCATTTCAATAACACCAGCTAAGCCTCAGCCTGTCTGAATCGTAGTAACAGCACGAAGAAGGAGACTGGAGGGGGATAGATTTCTCCCTTCTCAGGGGATCGAGAGCTACCTATGTGCCTGGCGGATAACTGGCTGATAATAATGTGGCACAAAAGCCCAATACGGCACTAAATCCCCTGTCTGGGGCCTCTGGTGTGTCAATTTAAATCCCTTCGGGTTTTTCTACTTTATGTGCCAGCATGGGACGTCTCTTCCTCTCTGTTTTCGCCGTAATGCCCTTGCCTTCATCAGTTACCTGTAGCCAGACCAATATGCGTTTCATCAGGTACTCTGTTTTCCTCAGCTCAATTATTCTTCTCTTTCTTCAAGGCAAATTGTGTGGAGGAGAAGATGTAAAAAACACTCTTGTGCGTCTCCACACAGAAACTGATGCAGACATAAAACAGATATGCTTACTCAGACGAGAAGACAATGGGGACGGCTCCATTGTTCGCTAATGCTTAATGCTATGTTGACCTGAGAAAGAAAAACCTCTGTGCTGTGCTAATTTCTTCTCAGCCCTCGGTGATATAAAACTGGCCTAACTGTGGACAGTGATGATGGTGTTCCTACAGATTCCATTTTATAACAGGTTTGATCCTTGGTATTTCTTTTTTTGTTGTTCCTGACCATACTAAGTTCAGGGTGACAGATGAGTTTGGTCAAATCAGTAAGTTTTTCCAAACAAATTCTTTTTATGCTGGCAAAGAGAAATGTCAGGTGCAGTTCATCATGACCACCAAGAAACAGCATCAACAGGAATCGTTTTGTATTTAACAAAGTTATGAAAGGGATTCAAGTATAACATGAGTCGCTTGATTTAAAAAAATACTCCAGAAATCATATTTTTTCACTAAATTTCCTGGTTTAGTCATGATCATCTGTGTGATTCACTCAAAC
>JAVKLF010000161.1:16800812-16810999 GCA_034783495.1 Millerichthys robustus | reverse complement strand
ACGACCAAAACTGTTGAACAGCAAGGTAGGTGGATGTTACTGGACCTAGGACAATGCATTTGTTTATACTACATTAGAGAAAAATATTACATTCATATAAATTTGAGAACCAGAAAAAATGTGTGATTTCTCTAAAATGATTTAATGATTTACTTTTTTATGTTTTTTAATGTAATGTCAAGCTTAATTTTTGAGTTTCAACTTATTTTAGACTTTAGTTGTTTATGTTGTTTAATGTTGGCTTCTTGTTTTTCTGTAAAGCAAAACTAAATTCTCTTGATGTTGTTATGTTATGAAAGGCAGTGTTTCAGCTTCTTCATGCTCCAGGGTAGTTTCAAACCTGGCACTGTGCAGAATATACAGTATGTCAATATGTTTTTTATATTATACTATATTTTTCATTCATAATTTTAATTAAGTATGCTGAAATACTGTTGAAGTGGCATCTCCCATCTATAGGGTCACTAAGAAGAGTAAAACCAGCAACTGGTGCATTGCAGTACTGGGCCTACTCGAGCACACTAGCTCCTGCTGCGAAGGCTCATTCAGAACTCCGAAATGCAGCATCAATCACATCTACTTAACCCCCCTCCTCTGGTTTGCTGCTTCACTCTGGTGTTATACTGCAAATATAGACCCAAGCTTTTACTGTCAACATCCAGTAATTCCATGATATCTAAAGCTGCTTACATTTTTCATCTTGGCTATATTTGTTGGAAGCTCTTCTGTAGTGTGGAGGAGATGTGATTGGTAAATTGATAATAAACTGGTGATTTTTGTTGGTATCATATTGAGTTGTGGGTAAAAGTGCCAAACATCCATCCATCCATTATCTTAACCCGCTTCTTCCTTGTAGGGTCACTGGGGTCACTGGTGCCCATATTCAGCAGTCATAGTGCGAGGAGTGGGGGACACCCTGGGCAGGTCCCAAGTCCATCACAGGGCCAAGTGCCAAACAAACAATACAAATGTTGTACCTGAAAACCATTGTATATAAAGAATAAAACATAAAATTATAGATTTTACTATAATTGTGTTCAATAAACTTATCATTCTTCAGCTCAGACTAGATGAGGCAGCTTATTTGTAAGTTATTGTCTTTTCCTTTGCTTTTGCTCAGTGCAGTATTAACTACCTGTTATTTCAGTGTTACCTGTTGTCTGAAAAGTGTTCATTTTGGCTTAATGGGTAGTCAGCCTCTTGACCACAACTCCACATCACCAAGACTATGTTTGAAAACTATATCAGCCTCTCAAACAGGAAGCTCCATTACAGGGCTCTAGATGGTTTTTTAAACCTTAGATTAAAATATTTTTCTGTTAATGCTTCCAAAGAACATGGGTCAAGACTTTGTTTCCATGGAGATGAGACAGTTTAGACAGATGTTGGACCAGAAGATTATATAGTTATGGTCTTGCTTTTACATTCTCAAATCAAACCATCCAACATATCTCTTGTTGGACACAACAAATAATAACTAAAGTAGAAGGAGTCCTTAGTACAGTAGGGTGTAGTTACTTATTGTAGGTTGTAGACACCATTCCTGTCCTAACACACTGATTGGCCTAACAGTAATCCAATAAAGCACCTTTGCTGATGCGACATCTTGCATAACAAGGTCAGGATAGCCAACCAGTGGGTTCCCCTGTGACCAATTGACTACAGGAGCCATTTATTTTTAGCAATAGAGCACGTGGTAAAAGGGAGCTACTACCAAGATAAGACGTAAGGAGGAAGTGGTTACTTCTTAAGCATTTTGTAACTAGAACTTTAAAATAAGCAATGAATATGATATAAAAGTAAATACTTTGGGAATCCTCTAGGCAAAGCCAAGTGGACTATTAAAATAACAAAGACTGTAATTGAAGATTCAGGGATTGTGTTACACGAGTAAAAACGTGTTAGCTGTAAGCTGAGAAAAGGAAAGGAAGCAAAGCGAAAGTGGCAGGTTTGACTGAGAGGACTGTGTCAGTTTCTACTTTGTTCCCTTGACACGACATGAAGGAAATACTGCAGACCATACTCAGGTTACCACCAGGTCATATCGTAGTCACTCAGGTTACAGAATGTCAGCACCATACATTCTATGTGTTTTGTTGTTGTTGATGCTTCAAGAAACTGCATCCTCTCACTCCGTGCCATTTTTCATTAAAACTTTATAATTTACTATGTCTGTAGATATGGAAGCTATGCTATGACTGCTTTACCTTACTTCCTCTAACACCACTACACATGACCAAAGGCTGTCCAGAACCCTGTGGATCACATTCTTGGAATTTGATAGTTCAGGACTACTCTTGACCTCAGAGCTTCACAGTGGTGCTCTCTTGGGATTGTTGTGAGCAGTGTTACAGATATATTTAATCTAGCTCTGTTCATTTCAATTCAGTTTCATTTTACAGCAGCAACTCGCAACTAAAGCTGAGTCTAGAAGCAAAACAAACAGCTTATGCAAATATATCAATCTAAACACATGGAAAAGCAAGTATTAACCCCATGAGCCTTTGTATTTCTCTTAAAAAGTTCTGGTAGCTCGCACTGAGCTCAGTGCGAACTACCAGAACTGACAAAGACTCCCGGATGGGCGTCGAAACGTCTTCTAAACAAGAATTGATCTAAGTCCGGTTGCCTCCGATTTAAGCCTGTTTGCTGTTCTACTTTGTTGAACTCAGCAGGAACAAAGCAGGATCTTGTGTTTCCAGAGACGTAGGCAGAGTATTTTATCTACGCAAGAAAAGTGTTTTTCCAACACAGAAATGTTGCGTCTGCCAGTCAAACAACAATTTTATTCAGAAGTCAGAGTAAGAGAAAAAATAATCGAGCAATATTAGAATTGAGATGTCAATACTCAATTTTATGCATCAAACGTTGATTATTTCTTTAAACTGAGACAGCATGTTTTTAGTAAAAAATGTTCTAAGTATGATTCAAAAACAGAAAATTTGAAAAGTTGAATTTTTTGGACATCAGACTGCAGCAGATGATCTTTTTCGAAAGGCTTTGAGAACTCCTCCTAGCAGGATGTCTGAAGAGGAAACTCGGAGCTTTAGTCCCACACTTCCTGCAACAAGTAGTCCTTGAATTGTAGCACAGCAATGTCTGAAATTTAGGCCACTGAATTTGTTTAAACAAATGAAAATGTAAATACTAATCATCAGAGGTTTTATTTTCTAACTTGCGGTTTATCTGCTGTCTGGTGGGTGAGGGGTGGGGAACAACAGCCTGAAGAATACAGTGCATGTTTGCTTTAAGATTATTGGCATGCAGCAAAGGGACTTTGACTTTCCTTACTTTTGCAGCCACCTGTTTTTTTTTTTCTTCAATGAAGGTTATCAGTAAACCAAATCATGTTTTCTCTGGGGACTTGGCTATAAATGCCTTCAGGCTAAAGCTCTGTGATGGGAACTGATTGCTGTTCCAAATCCTTTATAACTTCTGTTATTAGGCAGACAGAATATTCATATTCAAATTGCCCTGTTAGAATTGTGTGACTTGTTAATGTTGCTTTATTGAATTCACATACATTTCTTTTTTCTGATTTGTTTTAAAGGACTTGGAATAAAATAAATGTCTGTCCATGTTAGTTTTCTTTAACTCAGGCTTTTTGTGGAAGTTGTATTCACAAACATTAAACTAAAAAAAACAACTGAAGTGTAATTTTTAGCCCCAAACAACCACAAAAGTTTTGTAGTATTGTTTGTTTGCTAGATTTAGAAACTAGGATGCTATAAATTGCTAAACCACTGTGTGGACATTTGGCATTGTCAAAAAAAGTAGTCTTTTCAAAGACTCCTCAGGGGTCATTAGAAAACATTTACACAAACTTGAAAAAAATTTTTTTACTTACTTTTATTTGTGCTTATATTGAGTGTTTTAATCTTTTACTTTAAATGAAAATATATTTTATTTTATTCTGCAGGATATGAAAAGACAGAAGATGCATCAGAGAAGACATCGCTGGCTGACCAAGAAGATGCTCGACAGATTTACCTCAACCAGCCTCAGTTCACAAAGTTTTGCAGCAATCGGGTCAGGTAAAGTAACAGGATTATTACAAACATCAAAGCATCTAATACATTTCTGAATTAACAAGGTACATGTAAAGCTATATGTATGGAAGCATTAAGTTTGTCTTTTGGTGGTTTTTCTAGACTGAAAATGTTGTTCTTTTGTTTTGTGTGGCATGAAATCAGGGGACACCCACTGCTGTAAGAAATGGGCACAAAAACAACTGACAAACACAGCATTGTTGTTCACTAAAATGATGCAACAGTTGATCCCTCACAGGAGAAATGAAATATGTGCTTAATGAAACATACAGCAGAAGATGGTGAAGCCCTTTTTCCCATGTGGTAATAAGCAGATGAGCTCCTGTGTTTGATTTTAATAGTGTTCCAAATGAAATCTTAGTTAATTTTTATAAGGTTGGTACCTAAGGAATTTAGCTTTAAATGCTTTTGATACTGACTTACCAGGAATTAAAACAATAAATTATGGCTAGATCTGACTTTTAGATTTTCTGTATCATTGTGGTAAGGATTTCCTGATCTCTGTTGTTTAAAGATAACATTTTATAAATATTTTGTACTTTGTGCAGCTGAGAGATGGATGTTTTGCAGGTGCAGTTATAGAAGCTAAACATGTTACTAATGGATACAAGATTTGTTTCAGCAGCAAGTAGTTCAACTTAGATGTTTCAGATTGACCTTTTTATTCTGTTGCTCCTCTTGGAGTAGTTCAGCTATTTTGCATCAAAGGTCAAGATTGTTCAGGCATGCCATCAAAAAATATTACTGTCATCATTTCTGCTGCATGTGCACCTGGAGATATCTGCAGAATCAGTGAGCACAGATGTGATTGTGAACTGAACTGCAGTAGTTTACATAAAAACCCATTTTGAAATGTGTGTAAGGCTGTACTGTTTGTTTTAAGTATTGACGTGACTAATAACAGATTCAAGTGATCAGACAGTTGCAGAGTTATACGGCCATTTTTTCTCCTATTACTTAATCGGAACAAAACAGATTTTCACGTTTTTAAAAGGTTTTATAAAGCAGTGATGAATATACTGTATGTTGCATTATTAATGTATGGGATTTCTGATGCTGATGACCTGACATTTGTTAAATTGTTTTTCTATTTTGAACCCTAAATTTACCTCAGCCCTTGAAGGCTCAGGTTCTTGTAAAGATCCAATTTACTCAACCGGATTGGTTGCTGTGTCTAAGTGATCTCTGAAGTCTCTTCCTACAGGGGCATAGTCTGATTACCAATTATTCTGCAGGCAGACAGAAAACACATATATTTTGGTCTCACTTCATCTTATTTTTGAATTGCAGCAGCTGTAAAGTGTCTTCATGCCACTGTGGATTGTTTATTCAGCTTCTCTGCCTGCTGGCAGATCTGGTTGTAGTGTAAATGTGATTATTCGCTGAGATGTTGACAGTTCATCCTGTGGCAAGCAGGAATAAATGCTGCTTGTGTGGAAAACATGGAAAACATCTGAGATATGAATAGACACAGACAGATGTGGGCTCACTCCCAGTGACACAGACACACATGGAAATTGTTCTCTTGTCCTGGCCTTACTCACCTAATCATTTTCCATTCCTCTGTTTACTGAGTAGATTTTTGAGCTTCTCATTAAAATGTCAGCCCAAACAGTTAAATACTAAACTGCATGTGATGGCCACCATGTCAGCAGGACTATTTGTAACATAGCAGACAAACACACAGGAACATGGTGCATTTAGAAAGTTTACATTTAACATTGGTGTGACTTCAAGCTGTGTGTTGCGTAGAAATATTTGTTATTTTAGTCACTCAAATATCTACCTGAACATTAAATTGTTGTGTAATAGAAATTACATGTTTATTATAATGCTGTCCTTCTTTTAAACTGTCTTCTGATCTGTAGTTTATTGCTGTAATTAGGATTTTTGTGAGTAAGTGGAGAAAGAGTTTTAAGATGTCCAGTTTCCTGATCTTCAGTCATTCATTAAGAAGAGGTATCCTTTTTTACATCAGCAGTGAAATTGTTTGGTATACAAAAGGAACTACAGATTAGAAATGACACTTTTTTGAGCTTACCATCGTAAGGTATGAAAGAAGGATATAGTGAGAAAACTACAAACGGCAAGAGAGAGGTGATCTTAAAGAAAGGTTAACCGGTCACTGGTAACAATGAAGAAACAAAAATGTGTAAAAACCTTATTATGTAATGGTGTACACTTTTCTTTTTCTATTTACATAAAGGCACTTCATGTTTTTTTGTCTCACTTCCTTGTATTTGCACATCTCACCTAGCCTGTTTAATTGCTTGTTTTCATGGTCATAAAAACAGAACTGAACTTAGTTTGGTCATTGCAAATCCACGTTTATCTACCCACATTTGCACAATGTTTTGAATGTGTATATGCAAAGCATTGCCATTGGCTTGGTATGCAACTTATTCTAAAATCTTTTTCTAAAGTGGCTGCTCTGATGGGCTCTGTTAGTGCATCTGTAAATCAGACTGCTGGAGACCTGGCTGTCGGACGGCTAAAAGTTTCTCTGGTCTCAGTATCCCATCATCGAGGCCAGTGCCACAGAAGCACAGCTACGTACTGTAGTTCAAATCTGTCTCAAAGTCTTTTTGCTCCCTCTGTCAGCTTCTGACTTCTCTCCAATTATTCTTTCTTTATTGTTGCTCAGAACACTGCCTCACACATTTCTCTTTAAATGCAACACAAAGAAGGGAGATTGTTCTTGATGTTGTGTAACTGATGCAATCTAATGAAAAGGAGTTAAATTACAGTTCTGCCTGTTGTCACATCACCAGATTTCATAATTAACCTATTTTGTTCTCTTTTTGTTTTCCTCCTGCTCTACCTCATCGTTTCCGGCTTGGTTTGGATCTTCAGCACTGCCAAATATAATGTTCTCACCTTCCTCCCTCGATTCCTCTACTCGCAGTTCAGAAGGGCAGCCAATGCCTTCTTTCTTTTCATTGCACTCCTGCAGGTAAGATGAATTACTTTTGTTCCGTGACACAAAAATGACGACAAAAATAGCTGAAAGCATTGACGCAGGATCAATGCTTTTTTCACATTCACAGTTTAGCATCTTTCACACTAGTATGCCATAGGACTTTTTTTCCTCTACTGTTTGTGATGACCTAGACACAATTTTCTTGAAGGTCATGTCTGTAATTTCATATGCACATCACACACTCAAACAAGTACTGCTATGCAACTTGAAAATGAAGCTGCACTTCACCTACAAACCCAACACCATTTCTGATTATAAATAAAAGGCTAATCTACTTCTCTGTTTGTGTCTGCGTTTTGGTCTTTTTGTGCGTCTCGGTTTCCTGCACTGCAGTACAGAAAAAAGTTGTGGTGCAGAGCCATGAGTAATATAGTAGAGTTGGTTTTAAAAGTTACAACAGCAGTCGTAACAACCAGTTAAAATAAAAGAAAGACAAAGCTTCATGTAGGCACGTTTTATGCCTGTTTAATGATCAGCTCTGTTCATGTCTCGACTCGAGCCCAACGGTGTTCTGATCTCAACATTACTGGCTCTGTTGTGATTTAGCAGAACAAAGGTCCGACAGCAATAGAAACTTTTCAGTGGTTTTCCTGTAAGCCGCCACTAATTCTTTTTAAGTATATCTTAAACGTCAACTAGTTATTACTAGTTATTACTACACAATTCAATGCTGAAATTTGTATCTCATGAGTTTAAGGCTTTCCAGAGAATAGAAAGTGAGGTGTTTCAGTTTCCTCTGAAAAGCAACCAGCATGAATTCCCTACTCTGTCAATGTTATTACCTTGAATAAAAACATCTATGCAGATGAGAAAGACACCATATCAGCGTTGTTCAAGTTTGCTTCCAGCAGTGAAAATTTAGTCTCCTGTGGTTTAGCTTGTCTTTAATTATGCTCCTATTTAACTACCAAGACATGAATAGCTACAATTATCATATCCACAATAACCTTTAGAGATTTCACACTGATGAGTAACAAGTGACTTGTTGCATAAAGTATTGTTGGAATGCATCAGCAACAGTTTGACAGTTTTACAGATTTTGTTAGTCCATGATACATCTTAAAGAAGGGAAACTATAACAAAAGTTTTATTTATAGTTGTCACTGATTGATTATTATTAATTGTATGCTTTTTATTAGCATTGCTCTAACATTATACATCTGCCTTTATGGACCAAAAGTGTCAGGTCAAAAGGTAAAAATGTATAAAAGGGTTCATCTTTATCTTATTGTCTTCAGTTAAAATTTGGGCAGTTTGCAGGTACCTTTATTGTGGATAGAATTTTCCCCGATTAAAATAATCTGTTACTGAGTTCTGCCAAATCAACCAGCTTCAAACATGCTAAGGTTCACATTTTTGGTGAAAAAAGATCAAAAGTTGACAAACCTTTTTCACTTTTGGTCTACTTTAGCAAATCCCAGATGTGTCTCCCACGGGTCGCTGGACCACTCTGGTGCCGTTGCTCTTCATTCTGGTGGTCGCTGCTGTCAAGGAAATTATTGAAGATCTGGTAAGATAAACTTAAAAAATTATTTGATGACAGTTAAAATGTTTAATTGTTATTTTTTTTGTTTTTAGATATTCTTATTTTATTCCCCTGATGCATCAGGTATATTCTAAACATTTAATGTTTTCTAAATGATATAATCTGAGATTTTTGTACACGCGTCATTAGTACTTGAACTGCATAAACATTAGCAGCATCTTGATTAAACACGTAACACTGAATTGTAAGATTTTAATTTGTAAATTTTGCAAGGCCCATTGTCCTTTTGTGGTTGTCCAAATCTCTAGTTTACATACCTCTTGAATATACTTAATGTATCATCTTTCAGCAGTACATGATATTAAATTCTCCAAAGGGCATTTCTAGGTAAAATAGGTCAACAGTCCTCAGTAGTTCAAGTGGCCTACAGGGCTGTAGGGACTGTCCACTGTGTGGACTGTGTGGGCCTTCTGTGTTGGGCCTTTCTTTGTGAAACAAAACAAAATCAAGGCAGTGATGGTTATTAGACCACTGCAGGATTCTCCTCAACATTAAGTCACATCATCAGACACGGTTGTGCAAAAATTAATTTCAGCTGTCCCAGCTGTGCCCACTGGACCTGAATACTCATTTAGTCAATTAACCTAGATACAGACTGCTCATGCACAAAGGCTGTGAGTACAAACAAAACAACTGTCTGCCCCTGAGCAAGTCTGAGCTGCTGCACAGATGCTTGAGAAAAGGCAGATTGCTTGGTGTTGGTTTTTCTTTTTAAAAATCTTTTGGAAGAGGTTTGCTGCCATGCAACCTACTTCTAAAAACGTAGACAAAAATGGATGATTGTTTAGACATTAAATATATTTTGTATGAAATTTTACAGATTTTGGCTTTGGTTTCTAATCCACCGAAGTCTGACTAAGCAAAGTGAGGGAATGTTGTATTCTTCTGTATTGCAGTGACTCTGCAATGCGATCCCCTGTGCAGGTCCCAGTGGGCAGTTACTCTATACTATCCTGTAGCATCTATCGCATGCAGAAGGGGCCAGCGCAGCATTTTTTCCCCCTGGCCTGTTGAGGAAAACATGGGAACAGAGTGGCGATGACTCCGTCTTTATAGCTGAAGGTCACCTGCGCACTTGTCTGCTCTCTGCACTGTGCCGTCCCTCACAAGTTGACCTGACAGGGCGGCATCGACCTCCTAACTTCATGAATCATAAACGCCGTACAACACATGCCTCCTGCTGTTGTTTGCCGTCTCTGCTGCAGCAGGCTCAGGCTGTTTGTTCTAAGCTGCTCAGCTATCTTTCAGCTAAAGATGTGACAGGAATGGGGATATAATGATGTGAAATTGAGCTGGAGTGATTTTTTACTGTACTCCATGGTGTGATTTAGCACAGTATCAAATTCTTCCCTCGTAGTTGACCTGAGCCGTAAATGACACAAAGCCAAAAAGGATTCTTTAATCCTTTGCTGCTTTTTTATTTCCAAGTCTGTAGAGCCGTGGTCCGCAACCAACGGACCTCGGTCCGGATACGGACCCATATGCCATCCCATCCGGACCCGGAATAAATTGTTAAAATATTTGTTAATTTTGACGGGAGAATTAATTTTAAACCGGAGCATTTATTTTTTTCCCTATCTGACACAAGTGCTTTTACCAGCACTGCACTGAG
>JAVKLF010000161.1:16785077-16797162 GCA_034783495.1 Millerichthys robustus | reverse complement strand
TATGATGCTAACAGGATCTTCACAAAATGATACAGGATTCTGTAAAAAGCTGAACTTTAAATAATTGATAGTTTTTCTTCCTCAGCATGCATATTATAGAAGCAACCTCTGGTCCAAATTTTTTCCATTGGTCTTTAAGTTTTGCAAAAGTTTGTAATTATTTATATGTGTCTTTACTTTTTGTTTTTGCAGCAACAAAATAGTGTTGCATGTTTTGCATTCATATATTTCAAACATTTAATCTGAAAGTTACTAACAGACTGTAGCCTAAGTTATATTTAAATGTTGGAGTAGTTTCTAACACATTTTAACCCTGTAAGTGTTCATTTAAACACAATGGCTTTGTTTTTGTATAAGTTGGTGAGTTTTGATGCCTGTTGAAAATGTGCGGGGTTGAGCAGTAACTGACTGATGACTCCAGCTGTTCCATCAGTCTTCCCCCCACTGCAATTAATTGTTTCACCATTCATTTTTTTTCCAGCTGTACATTTTTATTCATAAAGCTGATTTTGCATTTTTCTGTACTGTTTTATTGCCCGCCCCCAGCAGTAACCAGTTTATTTTCACAGATCGAAGTGGGAGATATTATTAGAGTAAATGGCAGGGATTTCGTTCCTGCGGATGCTGTCATTTTATCATCCAGGTAGAGGAGACCACCCTGTTACCAGGCTGTGGGGAGCTTGTCCCCCCCCTTTTCTCCTTCTCCTTTTCTGCACTTTCAGCTCACCCTAAAGAAGTGATGGTTAATGAATGCCTAATTTCAACATGCCTAAATTGAAATAAACATTCCTGTTTGAAAAACACACCAAGTAAATCCAACTTTTAAACATTTGAATACAACACGATGCTTTGAGGCCATAGTTTTAGTGGCAACCATCATTTCTTTAGATGGGTTGGTGGTAATGTAATGTTTTGTTTAGATTTGACCAATCCTGTCATCATAAGCATTTTTTTCTCCTTTTCAGAAACCATTTAGAATTGCTAAGGACCTGCCTGGTAAAGGTTTTTAAAATATCCTGCACTGGCCCAGCATTTTTCCTAAACACCAGTTTTATTGTCTTTTTTTCTAAATGGTTTGTGAAAAGCGGAACAGATGAGCAGCCATACCTGTGATCAAACAGAACTGATCATTTTGCTCTTCACATCTCCCTGAAACTGAACCAGTTGTCTCTCTTCCTTTTTGTATGTTTGTTGTGTGTCTACTATGATTTTTTTAACCCCTTCATTCCTCCTTGTTTTTGTTTTCTTCCTCCTTCCCTTCATCCTTTCTTGCCTCTTGTGCGAACTACTGCCACACCTCCTCTGTCTCGCCCCCTGCTGGTGTGTGTTTGGTAATATTAGGTGGCTGTGGGGGAAGTAGTCAGAGCTGCAAATGGGGATCACCTCCCGGCTGACCTCGTCATACTGTCATCCAGGTCAGGAAACCAGCAAACGTTACCAACAATAAGCAGCGGAGGGAGAAATGGGGGCTGTGTACCAACTGGGATTGCCACAAATTAGACACTTTCTTTTTCACAGAACAGAAAAGAAGGAGCCTGTGAAAGTAAAATAAAAAAACTTCCCTTTCCTTTTCCACATGTTTAATTCAATTGTGGTCAAATCTATCAGCTGTTTAGGCATTTTTCTTGTTTAAAGTTGATGTAATATGAAATTACAGATTTCTTCAAATATATACCTGAAAGTTCTAACTGTACTTAAAGTGATTTAGATATTTAGTATTATACTACAGGAGCACATGCTCCTTCTGTATCACACAGTTGTTTAGGGTGTGATTCTATTTTTCCATATTTCTGCCCATGCATGCCTCGTTTTATACCCTGAATGTAAATATTTATTTTGACTGTTTGCATGCCATCATATTCCAAGATGCCAAGGTGGAAAAGCATCTTGGATTTCTAGTCGTGCCTACTTTCCACAAAATGTTACAGCTGATTGAATGAGCCTCCACTGGGTTCATTAACTCGTAATTAGTGCTGCAGCAGTAGCTTGTTGTTTTATGTTTGTTGCAGATTTTTAGAATTCACTTCCAATTGCCATGAAGAGAATTCTGTTCATTTTATTGGGTTTAAACTTATATTCATTGGCTAACAGCAGTTCATTTGTGTTTTGGTATAAATGGAATAGTCTGGTTATGGAGTAGCCAACCAGCTCAACTTTGACCCACTGGCATGCTCTACCTTTCTCTTGTTGAGTCCTGCGTCTGTCTGCGGTCCATTTGTGTGCATTTCTTGTTGTGCTCAGTTCTTGCCACCCCTGTTGTAAACCAGTCTCTTTGCTGGATATTTGCGCTATCATGTAAAACCAGTTAAACCCAGAGAAAACAGCAGCATCAAACAAAGATGTTTTGTCTCTGTCTCGAAGATGTTTGCTGCACATTTAACAAACAATGTCAGGAAAACACTGATGGCATTTTTTGCTGACATGCATCATCTTTGTTTGCAGTGCTTTAGTCTTCTTCTGTTGTAGCCCCCTTCTCTGTCCCAAATACAGTTGTTTGAACTCAGCTGCTATTAACTGATAACTAATTATTATTACAATTGTTTGCTTTATTAATTATTATCAATCTTTATTATATTATTACAATTTGTAGCTATTTAAATTAAATATACTGTACAATACAGATTACTACTGTGTCATAACTCTACTCCAAGTGTGCATGTCCTCTCCCTTCACAACAGTGAACCACAAGGTATGTGCTACATTGAGACATCTAATTTGGATGGAGAGACGAACCTTAAAATCAGACAGGTAAGGATCTTTCTTTTAGTTCCGGCTTTGTGAATGTGAGTTACTGCCCGCATGATGGTGGTTACAAAGTTAACTGCTTTATTGTTGCTGTAACTATAACAGGGTCTCCAGGTGACCGCTGAAATAAAGGACATTGAAAGTCTGATGCGTCTCTCTGGGCGGATGGAGTGCGAAAGCCCAAACCGACACCTGTATGAGTTTGTCGGGAACATCCGCCTGGATGGGCACAGGTGAGCCCAGCTTCAAAGCTGCACATCACTTCCTCTGTTTCATCTGTCATTCAATGGCCAGACAGATTGCAACACAGTTCAGCTTAATTAAAGGTTTGGTTTGGAGATGATGGATGGTGCCTGAAATAGAGTAGGATAAATATAAACTTGTGTTATCGTACCCCTGGTTCACTATTCTGTAACTCACAATATAAATTTTCATTTAATCTGAACTAACCTCATGACTTGAATTTGTAACAATAAACTCTGCTTAAATGAATATTTTGCTCAAAATCTTTCTTTTGAAGAGTTTTAATGATTTAATAAATGTAGAAAATATCCACTAAGTTTTCTCAAAAAAGGTTTAAACATCATTTTTAGCAAATATTTTATCATAATAAAATTTTCTTAGATAATAGTGTTATATTTTTGACAAGACTTTAGGAAGTTTTGTTTTAAATTCCTGATTGGGTGTACGGGTCAACACATACTGATTTGGAGTGAAATAAGTGAAGTATTTGAGTGCATTTACAACAGTGATGTTTACCATTACAGCACAGTGCCTTTGGGTCCAGACCAGATCTTACTTCGAGGAGCCCAGCTGAGGAACACCCAGTGGGTCCACGGTGTGGTGGTCTACACAGGACATGACACAAAACTCATGCAGGTGAAACCATAAAGTTCAAGTATTTTGTGTGAAATGCTGTTACAGTCATTGTGAACTGGAAAAGTAAAGGAAATTAAAGAATGTTTCCAAACAGTAAAAACCCATTTACCTAACAGTTACGAACTTTTTCTAAGTATTAGTTTTCAGGCTTTTCATTTTCTGTACAGTTCATAAACAAATGTTTCTCTTGTCACATAGCAGTAAGAAGTCATTTTCATGCTTCCCTTCTTTTTAACGGCTGTCTTGTGTTACCCAGAATTCCACACGGCCTCCTCTGAAGCTGTCCAACGTGGAGCGCATCACAAACTTTCAGATCCTTGTGCTGTTTGGCTGCCTGCTGGGCATTTCTCTGGTCTGCTCTATTGGCCAAACCATCTGGAAGTACCAGTACGGCAATGACGCCTGGTACATGGACCTCAACTGTAAGAGTCCCAGCAGCCCTCGCTGCACATCTTATTCCACATATTTTATCTCGCTTGTTCATATCGGCTTATTTTTGGGGTCATTTTAAGTTTTTAAACGCTACTATGTGTTGTGTTGTTTTATGTTGCCTCAGTTCATTTGCTTTTCGTATAACAAGTGAAATATGTGGCAATGTGGGAATAAGTGAATTCCCTGTAAACTGAGAAAACACAGTAGTGACATGGCTAAATGTGCTGTGAATGAATCTCATTGAAAAAAAAAATGGTTGAATATCACTGCTCTGCTTTACTTTTTTTTTTTGGTTCCTTTCTAATGTTCTGTTTGATTTTTGTTTTCTTTGTTGTCATTTTTTTTAACAGCTCCAGGTAACAACCATTTAAAAGCCTTGGCCATCCGTGAATGACCCTCCTTTACTAACCCCTTACTGAAGCTCTGCCTTTGCTAAGCAAATGAAGCCCCCTACCCTCACCCCGTATATGGCTGCCCTACTTTGTACGGGCCTATGCCATGGACAAGCTCATACCAGGGATCCAACAATAGGTTTTTCCCCTCCAGCTCTCTTATACCTTCGTCTGATTATTTTCAGTGCCTGATACAAACACTTTTTCTTCATCTTTCTTTTTTGCCACGTTAAACACTTTGCAGCTTACAAGTTTCAGATCATCCATTAAAAAAACAAACAATTTATTTCCATGAGAAATGAAAAGCAGTGCTCAAAAGGTTTTTTAGGGTTGAAGGCTTATACGTTTTTGTGAAGTTTTGCAACCCATGGAGTAAGAGCTGACATTTTGTAAATGCCTTTTCCTCTCTTTTGTATTTTTCTTTATTTTTTAACATACAGACTGAAAAAGAGCAAGTTTCTTAAAAACCGGCTTAAATTTACTTGCAGTCTCAAATTACCCTACTGAATTGAAATTATCATTACAACAGAGGTGACATTTATTCTGGTGAGATGAAGCTCTCAACTTGGTATGCGAAGTGTTTAATGTGATACTGTTGCCATTATTCTGTACCCTAATAGGCCTTTTTTAGAACAGGTTGTGCCCTGGTCAATGTAAGCTTGCATTAAAACTTACATCTTTCCCATCCACCCCTTCCAGGCTGTTATTTTGATATATTGGTCTTATAAGGCTTTAAGCTTTCTCTGCAGTAGCATTACAAGCTTATCCTAAAACATTCTGTATGATGAAGGGAAGTGGAAGTTATAAAGCAAGCATTCATCTTCAAAGAATTTCTTTCTGTAAGGAGTTGTTGAGGCTCTGTCCAAAGCATATTATCTTACCTCTGACAAAAGAGAGCCGAAGGAGAATGTCATATTTTCACTTCACTTTGTTTCCCTAAATTATTTGAACTTCACTCAATCAGCAACATTTGTAGAATAGGGTCAGGCCACTTATCACACATGCTAATATCACAGAAACGTGTTTATACTGTATTATAGGCTGACAAGACTGATTACATGATGAGTTAAAATTTGATTTTGACCTGGTGTAATAGGCTGACACAGTTGTCCTAAGGTTCTGTAGCAGTAATGCAGGGTCTGACAGCAAAGATTTACAGCTTATTGTTCTACATTTGTGTCTGCCTCTGGACCATAGCATTTACCTAGAAAGCTGTTTGAAAAAACAAACAAACAAATCTGCCCGAGTTTAATCTAAAAGTAGCGTTACCAGTCTAGTTTGTAAGAGATCATGTCAGAATTGAACCAGAATCTATTGATTCAGTAATATACCTATATAGAAACAACACAACCTTTTAGGCACCGGTGCCTTATAGGTCTTACAGATGTGCAGTTTTAGGCTCAGAATCAACTTTTTCTGCAGACTATCTCAGCATAATGCTTCAATTTTTGCTGAAGGTACAGTAACAATTATTCAACTTAGGATTTCATACAGATGTAGTCTTTTCCCCCAGTACACCTACTAAACTCTCAGAAACTTAGACTTAGTTTAATCAGATGATTCTTTTTGTAAACCTGGAACATTTGATATTTTATTTAACATTGCTTTTTGTGGCACAAAAATCTGAAAACGTGGCCTGTAGCAAAGCATGTCGTTGAGTAGTTAGTTGCTAGTTTTTTTGTAATAACTCTGGTGTAATTCAGTATTTCTGTGTGTCATAATGAGCCTGCTCCTAGGAATAACTGAGATCAGACAAAACCGAGCTCATTATTAACAACTAAAGTGTTTGATAACATATTCCATCCACTCTCGTCCACTTTTTGCTGGTTGAGAATGTGCTATGGACTGAATCTCCCTCCTTTGTCTTGAGAGCATCTGAACTGTTTGTCTTCTCCCTCCTTCTAAAAAGAAGTTCTCCCCTTTTCCGTGTGTTGTCGTAGCAGTAGCTTCCATTCTGCCACTTTCTTTGCGCCACCTTTGGTTTTGACACCCTGTCATGTTAAAGGGCTGACCCTCTCAATCGCAAAGCTAAGCTCAAGGCTTGGGTTGAGGAAGGTAACATTTGCACCTCCTGCAAGCTGAGGAAAGGTAAATCATATCCCTCTTGTTTTCACATTTGGTGTCAGTGGGGTTACGTGTTTCTCATTAAAAGCTGTTTGGGCTTTTGCGGGACCAGCATTATTTTGCATAGTGCTTTTTAAGAGTTTGTAAGAAATTCGTGTTCATCCTTGCGTTGCATTGCCTGGATCATGCTGGATGCCAAGGCTGCTGCTGTGACACTGAGATACTTCCGTCCCTGTTCACTAACTTGAATCTTTGGGACTTTAAATTGGATTGCTAATCGGTTGAGTTAAAAGAATGAGGTTGGGTGGAAGTAAAGGTTAATTCCAGCTAATGCACAACATTGGCCCAAAACATTTTCTAGTCTGGGATAATGTTGATCCTTAGCCGGAAGGATCCTTGGGCATTTTCATTTAACCGACTAACATTTACAAATCAGCACTGATTGGTCTTTTGTGTATCATTCCCCTTTGTCCAAAACGTGTCCCCTGACAGATGGCGGGGCTGCTAACTTTGGCCTCAACTTTCTCACGTTCATTATCCTTTTCAACAACCTGATACCCATCAGTCTCTTGGTCACACTGGAGGTGATCAAATTCATCCAAGCCTTTTTCATAAACTGGGTGAGTTAAAGCTACTTTGAACATGTTTTGTTTTTGCTATATAATCTTTAAAATGGAACTTTTTTTAAACCAGTGTTTACATGTATTCAGAAAACTACACAACTTACCTACTTAGGCTATATTTTGTATTATTGCAGGCTGTGCCCATAAAAAAATCAGTAAATATGGGAGGAGTGGTGGTGCAGAAGTTAGAGAAGGAAAGCCTGTGATCGGAAGGTCACAGGTTTGAAAATTTGGGTGGGAAAAGTGAAGCACCCACATCTCGCCCCACTGTGGGCCCTAAGCAAGGCCTTCAGCTATACACCTGTTTACTGATAGTTTAAAAAAATAAAAATAAAAAAGGAAACCGGAGATAATTTATCTAGCAATTGTTGATTTATGTACCTTCTTACCAACCTACCTTCTTTTAGAAACCATATAGAATTTTATTTTGTTGTAAAGTTATATTTTGTTTTTGTGTGGACCCCAGAATAGTCTTTACTGAGGTAAGGACTAATGGGGATCTATTAAAATAAACACATAAACAAGTATAAACTAACAAAATCTGACTGATTATACAATAAGTGTAGTTCCTTCATTAGAATATTCTGTTCCCAATAAGATGAAAGGAGAATCTATAAGTTATGTAAAGTTAGTAGAACGTTAAATATATCTGAAACATACATAACATTAAGCTGATGATTAAAGACCAAGATTAAAGTCCTCTTATATAACCTGAGGAACTAGGCCAACCCCACCAAGGATCTTGACTGAAGAATCACATCTTTTTTTTTTTTTTACCAACCCACAGTTATTTTGAGTTCAGTTTATTCATAAAACTTTTAATTAGCTCCTCACAAGTCATTTTTAGCTACATTCAGGATAGCTGTTTTCTTTTTTTTCAGTTCCAGTTTATTCTGTCCAGGTAGGAGTGAATCATTGGTTGTTTTTTAGGATTTAGTTCTTGCTTTAATTGCATTGTGGGATTTCTTCTAGGACACGGACATGCTGTATGAGCCCACCAACACACCTGCAATGGCCCGCACGTCTAATTTAAATGAAGAATTGGGCCAGGTAAAAATATAATTAAAACTTTCCAACTGTATTGTATAATTCTTTTTAAAAGGTTTTGTTTAGATTTTTAACTATTTTTTTTTAAACCCATGTAGGTGAAGTACGTCTTCTCTGATAAGACAGGAACGCTGACCTGCAACGTGATGCAGTTTAAGAAGTGCACCATCGCCGGTGTGGCCTATGGGTATATCCTGTTTTCTTTCCCCTTTTCACTTTCCCTGACATTCTCCTCTCATCCTCCACCGTGGCCTCCCTCTTCACCTTCATTAAATGCAGCGTATGCATCAAAGTGCATCTGGCGTTTCTCTCTTCTTCCTCACCTTCTCATTAGCAGCTGCATCAGTGCTCTTGTGAATGTAAACTATAAATAAAACATGAACAGACACTTGCAAGCAAAGACGCTTTCAACATCTTCCTTGCAGGCTTTTGTGTTTTATAAATATATATATTAATTTATTTTTTTCCCCTCTTAAGTTTTCCAAGATGTTTTGTTGTTGTGTTGTTTTGTACAGTATCTTACTAAAAACACCCAGATGAAGCCGACGATCATAGTTCACATGGATTAACTTTTTCACCAGCTCAGGTCTAGTCTTGTAAACATAATTTGTAGTTACATTTCAACATTTCATTAAGCCAAGCATTGGTGTTTTCCGCTGAAATTTTAATTTTGTGCTTTGATTATTAGCCTCAACAAATGCAGAACAAGTGAGCGAACGGAGTGTGTCTTCAGAGAAGCTGAAAGCATGTGCAGGCATGACAGTGCAAGATTAATCCCATTAGAATCCAATTAAAAGTGTGATTGATGAAGTGCAGACTGAAATACAAAACGATGATCTTTTATCTTGACTTCTTGCTGCTGAAGCTTTTATTCATCTGTGATTGTGAGAAACCAGCAACATCTCATTGCTGATTCTTGAGTTAGCAGTATCCGTTTGTGTGGCTGTTTGGTTGACTTTTTTCTGTTTTTGTACTTGTAAAAATAGGTTACTGGAGGGTTTAATACTCCTGAGTCTTTTTGTTAATGTTATACTGTATATTCATAATTTTAAAAAAGACAGTCTCTAGTTCTTTCATGTTCTTTGATGTTTTCATCTTCAGTCAATAAGAAGATATTGAAGCTTTTTTGTTGTTTATTTCTCACATTAACATGCTAGAAAACTACATTTGAATTATTTAACTTTACATCAGAAATAAGTTCCAAAATTGTGTATAAAAATCAAGAATTACTTGAAGATAACGCAGAGATGTAAATATACAAGCCTGTGCTTAATTCTCTGAGATTAGCATCACTAGTTATTCGGTGCCAGCACACACACAAAACCCCCACCGACGCTGCCGCCTGCATGTGTTCCTCATCACAAATTAAGTGCTGCTGTAATTAATAAAGCTGTCCCCAAGGGTGCAGACATTAATTAATTCTACTGGATTGGAGTCCAAATCTGAAGGAGAAATAGTGTTATGCTGATGAAAGCCTCTCAAGACCCCAGCATACTTTTTAGTGACAAAGCTTACAACAAAATTGGGTTTAAGTTATAATAGGTATAACTATTATTGAATTTAGATATATTTGTTTTTGTAAGTGATAGAAATGTTTGTTTACTGAAGACAAAAGGCTCACAGTGCTAAGTGTTCACAAATCAAACAGAGAGCTGTAACGGCCTGTGGAGCATATTACTGTTAACAAATTCTGTACTTTTAACTAAAGATACAAAAACAATCTACATTTACTTCCAAATTGGTTTGTTTATAAAATAAAAATAGGTCAAACCTGCACTGAGATTTCAGACATATTGGGTAAAGACTAGATTGTTGTTTGCATCATCTTTAGCAGCTAAAGACGTCCATCTTCTTAAAAACTCTCAAATTAAACAACCTCCTAAATTAAGAATATTAGTTACTAATAAATGCAAACTTTGTCCTGTTGGAAAGTTTCATGCTTCTTAAAGAGGCTCATTTTAGTTCCATATAGCTTTAATTCACAACAAAACCATTTCAGTTCATAACAAATGACATGTAATCCTATTTATTTCTGTTTATTGTTAGTTAGACATTTTCAGAACGTTTTGTTTTCGTTTTGCTGATAACTTTAGATAAGAATATGTATGCTTTCAGGTATTTCAAACTTCCTTTTAAATGAAGTATAAGCTGTTTCTCTGTGTTCTTCCTTCATGCTAAGATGAAATTTAAATTTGGTGCTGATAGTTTGTAGATCCTGGCAGTATGATAAACATAATGAATGAAAATGAAAATTTAACAAGCTTGCTTTAATCCCTTAACTCCAACACCTTACATCTGACCAGTCATACTTTAACCTCCTCATCGAACCTATTCTGATCCTAAACCTGGCGTCTGAATGTTAACTGAAGATTTTGTCAACAAGATGCTTTTTGTTTCCACCTTCGCTTCAACAGTCACGTCCCTGAGGCTGAGGAGGGTAGTTTTGCAGAGGACGACCGGTAAGATGATGGGTACAAGATGAGGGTTGTTTATTTTCCTGCTTCTGTGATGTATTAGTGCTGTGATAGCTTGTGGAAAATGTGGTCTTGTGTATTTTTCTTTGTGTGTTTGCGCAGTACTTTGGGAACTTGTTTGTGTGTATCTTTGGATGTGAAAGGATAGTCATCATCAAATAATTGAGAGGTTGTCAATACTTGTGGCTCAGTAAATGTTGGTGGGAATTAATTAAATGAAAACAGGCTTTTTCAGTAAATAATATGAATTGTTTGGAGGGTGAAATTATGCACCTTGTTCTCCTGTGACCATCTAACTTTGACATCGGCAGCTCCTCACACATTTATAATCTCTCTCTCACACATTTGCAGCTCAGACAGTTCTCACAGATTTGCAGCATGGGTGTGGCATATCCAGTTTGCATGGAGGTTTATGGTCTGAAATAAAATGTTGAGTTTTGCTGCTTTAAACGATGTTGAGGCTTTCTTGAAGACATGCCTCAACTGATTTTTCTTCTTTTTCAGTAAGAACAGATGTGCTAGACTCTATACCTACAATCCATGGGTTGGAAATGCAAGAGTAGCAAAAATTAAAATGATTTATTGTTCCTTTAAAATAGATTTAAGATGATAGAGAAAAAAACAACTTGTAACCAAGTCTGAACATTTAAACTCAGTTATGAGTAACTAGAAGCAGTCTAGTTTATGTGGTTTGGTTGACCATTAACTCAGAACTGCCAGCACTTGTTTCCATAGCGACAGAAACTGTGTTCACTGGCAGATAATCAATACTTTACCATTCTTCTCACACAGTGTGAGACCACGCAAACTTTATCAACTTTATCAAGACAAAGACATGTTGAGCTGTTTCAGTGCTGCCATTAAAAAAAAAGATTCTGAGCTTTCTACACTTGTCAGAAAAAAAGGAAAACACATGTTGATCTTTTTGGCAGCAATTTACTTGTTTTCCATTATATATGTAAAATTGCTTTGACTCAGATTGCTAAACGTTTTAAACTATTTAATCAAAGGATCTTAATATCTTAAGCAGAAAATAGACCATTGTTAGACATTTTGAAAGATTGTAATAAAACTATAGGTGAGTCATTTTCTTAACTTCCAAAATAACTGTTACAAAAGTAGCTTCAGTGTTACTTTTTCTGTTTCCTTTCAGTCTTATGTTGCCATCCCTCCGAGTGTTTGTTTTCAGGCTGGCAGCCTGGCTCTGTACATCATATCAGGTTAAATTAGAAAGATCCATCGTCCGTAACAAGTCAAACACAGATGCCTTGTGTATATGTATCTTAAATATTCAGACATAACCCCTTCTTTTTTCTGTTTTGAAAATAATTTTATTTTGTTTTTCACTATATTTCTAAATTATATTAGTCAGTGACTTTATCTGGGTTTGGCTATGATCATTGTATTTGTATATCTTTCTACACACATT
>JAVKLF010000161.1:16770725-16781377 GCA_034783495.1 Millerichthys robustus | reverse complement strand
TAGAATATTGATGAATAAGATGTGGGTTCACCGGCGATGGTTTTCCCTACAAGATTACAACAGTTTAATATTCAATTTGTTGTTAAAATTGTTATCAATAGTTATTCACAAACGCACCTAAATTATTATATGATGTGCTTGTTTCACATAATGTTTACATTTGCTCTGGTCTCTTCCCACTTGCATCTTTAGGATATCATATATGAAATATGTGTGAACATAGCCTTAGAAGAGGTTTATTTAATTTTTTTCAAATTTACTGCATTTTCAATTTAAACTTGTACTGTTAATGTTAATACACCAGACCTTTAGCTACAACTCTACTAATCCACATCATAGGATGGTGGCCCTGCTAGTAGGTGCTTTGTAAAAAAAAAAAAAAGTGTGCTTGTTGCTTTTTTGCAATGTTTATTTTTCCATTTAGTGACTTTTGGCTGCGCTGAGGGAGCAAAGTGCTGTGGCCTCTTGGTTTCAGTATTTCATGTCATTTATATTCAGAAGGGCATGTGAGAGCCAGAAATGTTCTTAAATAAAATTTCCTGTTCACAAATTACATGGTGTGTTGCTTTTGATTTCTTCAGCTTTAGTATGACCTTTCAGTCAGAGTAACAGACTAAGGTAGCTTTCTGTTAAAAAAAAACATGGCCTTCAACATTTTCAAGTTCACAACAAATATTTGAAAATGGAAGAAATACCTCTCACACCCCTAAATGAATCAAAACAGTTTGACAACCTCAACTAGTAGTTTTTCTTGGAAATAATTATCTTTGTGTGTTTAAAAGTGATGCTCTATTTCCATATTATCTGTAGACTCTCAGTGTTTTTCTATGTTTGTGGAGGTGTATTCATCTGTTACATTTTGTTTTTATTTTTTTGTTTCCAAGATGAAGGAGCCCTGGTGAGAGCAGCTCGAAACCTTGGCTTCGTATTTTCTGGACGAACTCCAGACAGTGTGATTGTGGAAATGGTAAGTGAAGACAAGTTGGGTGGGAGCACAAAAGATGATTGTGCTGAAAGGATAGATTCTCCTAAGATTTTAAAGTTCAAGTTGGCCTGATGTGACTTAAAATAATAAGGAAAAAAAGCAAATCCCTATCTATGGCATCTGACAGAAATTTAGTCCAAATCTATGGAAAAATAATGTAGTAAATAATACTTCATATACTATTAAGTGCTGAGAAAAAATGCAAGTAAATAATGTTAGTGTAAAATTTCTCAGTCTGACATTGGTAATTTGTTTGGATTAGGTGATACAGTGTGGATTTAATAAACTATAAAAAGAGAAACATGTTTGCCATTTTCAGAGGGGTTGCTGTGCTGCTTTCAGGAATAAAAATTACAGCAACTGTTGTAATTATATCCCAACCTGAGGTGGTGTGTCCTCTTCAAGGCTCAGGTCACCCGTCCTTTTGTTAACTTAATTACCTAACCTGATAATTATACTGGAAAACCCGGAGGCTCAAAGGCCAGAATAATTTTATTGTTTTTTTTTTTTTCTATGTCCAGCCAGAACATTTTGTGTTCTAGAAGTCTGTCCTATTTCTTAATTTTTATTAGACCTTCTAAAGCTCTTGGTGTCTACTTCATCACTTTGTCTTGTACCTAGCAGTTCTCACAATTAGGGAAGTTAATTGAATTTTACCATCAGCTCAGGAAAGGCAAATGATAAACACATTTAAACTGCAATTAGAGCTGTTTGAAAAAGATTTATGGCTTGATTTGTGTTACTGAATATAAACTGCCTGATAAACAAATATATTTTTTTCTGCACGTTCTCTGTGCATCTATTTTGACTTGTCTTTTTCTTTGATTTTAGCTCGGAACAGAGGAAAAATACGAACTACTTCATGTGCTGGAATTTACAAGGTATTTTAACTAATTGTCTTAGTTATTACTTTGGTAGCATCTTTATATTTTGAGTTGCAGTTGGGTGTGGTAGTAGCAGAGAGTCATTACCAACACATACTAGCTACCTCATTTTGCAAGATGCAGTTGCAAGAAACTGATCGCATGAATCTGTGCGTAATGTCATTTACACGGTTTGACCAAAACCATAAATATTTTTAAAGGAATTCTGATCTTTTAATTTTACCTTCTTTTTGTCTCCGCTTAATTTTGGCTGTTTTGTCTCTTAGTGCGAGAAAGAGGATGTCTGTCATCATGCGCACCCCATCTGGGAAGATCCGCCTCTACTGCAAAGGAGCTGTAAGTGCCCGTCTCTCTCCATGGCAACGAATGACAGCCCATCATCACACATCATCGCCACGAACACACACAAGAGATGAACCCTCTACGCTTCTTGCTCATATCAGGAAATCTTTACAATGAGCAGCAGGATAAAATGTGCTTGACGCCACAAAATCAGATCTACAAACTGAGCATCATATGAAGATGATCAGCCATTAGAACCACCCGATTCATCATCCTCGCTAACACAAGTCTGCAGAACCTCTTGGATTAGTAGCAACACTCTATACTGAAAAGACAGTGATTCCTTATAAGCTCAACAATAAATGTAAATTTCATTTCAACAAAGCACTGATCAGTCAGGTTTATACTTAAAAGTAAAAAATAATTTGCCAAGATTGAGATTGATGGTTCCCTAACATATTACATATTATGGATGTATGTATTTTTTAGAAGATTTTATGAAATTGTAGTAAATGTAGAAGACCATATATGTGTGCTGATCTGCCTGTTTTCCTTTGTGGGTGTAACTAACCAATGAGAGCTTGCTTCCTTCAGGACACCGTGATCTACGACCGTTTGGCAGACAGCTCGAGGTACAAAGAGATCACGTTAAAGCACTTGGAGCAGTTTGCCACTGAGGGTGAGTGGAGAAACATCGCCCCCTGTCTTGAGTTGCCTCTAAGTTGCAGCATTTATTTATGGACGTATTCACATTTTCCAGTTTAGAAGCACTGAGTTTGAGTTCCCAAAGATATTTTCTCCTTCTGCATTAATTTATTTATTTAGGGTGAAAGGTTTTTAGTGGGTAAAATAAAACAGGAGAATGCACACCTTTAGTAAAAAAAAAGACAGACACTATTACTGGTGTTCTGTGTTTCTACTGCCCCCTTGTGAGGCACTGTGAAAATGATGTCATCAGAAATATTTGATGTGTGCTAAATATAGCATTCAGGACAGATTGTGAAGCTTTTCAGTCAGTCATTTGGAAAGAGCTGAAAATGGCAGCGAGATCAGTTATTTTCAGTTTGTTTGGATAATGCCAATTCACAACAAAAAGTCATTTCAGGGCAAAGAAGTAAAATCCAAACAAATCCAGATTCAATTCCAATTATAGTCAGGTCAGTCCAAATTTTTAATGCAATCAGATTTATTACATTATAAAATGACTATTAGTAAAGAAGTTGAAAAGTTGTCTATTTAAGTGAACAAAGTGATCAAATGCTTATTTAATAAGTTCTCAAATATTCCTGGAGAACCTACTGGTTATTTTGTCAAGATCAAATAAACATAGTTCAGATAAAATAGGTGTGGGCAAAATAAACTTGGGTCATATGATTTGAGATGCAGTTTTCTGTTTGTTTTACATTAGATGTTTTTTTTTATTATATTTTGTGAATTTTTTAATGCTTTCATAATTGGTCATTTAATTATTTCATTAAAATATTTTTATTCATGTCCTTGTGTTTTGAGCTGTATTGACTCAGATTGATTTCTTCAATTTGTTTTTAATAAAAACAGAGAGCAACATGTTGGACTGTAAAAGGACATGATGTTTGACCTGGGAGTTTTGACTGTGTTTTTAATCTTTCAGGGCTGCGCACTCTGTGCTTCGCGGTGGCAGACATCAGCGAGTCGTCCTTTCAGCACTGGCAGGAGATCCACCACAGAGCCAGCACCTCCCTTCAGAACCGAGCCCTGAAACTGGAGGAAAGCTACGAACTGATAGAAAAGGTGTGGTCAGAAAAATGCTCACGTCCTGCTTTGTTTCCTGTTTCTGTGACACTTTGTGTTTCTTTAACTATTAGTTCCTACCTACTTTCCTCAAAGCCCCACTTTCTTACTTCCAAGCCTAGTGGACAAAAACCACTTTTGCATTGGTTGGCTGCTACACATTTTCATACAAACCATCTTTTTAAAAGGCATCAGCAGAGAGTGAACTTGGCATGAACTTTGTAACTGGTGGGGGAGGTGCAATTATCTCTGTAAATGTTCAGAATTGTGCCCATTTTGTGCGAGACTGAAGATTTTACAAGTAAGTAGTGTTGGTTTTCTGAGGGGTTGGACTGTATGGAAGTGTTAGTCAAACACAGGAAGCCACAGCTGTAAATCAGCCTTTTGGCACGTCTGTGGCTGCTCTTGGCCGCCCAAAACAAATGGAGGCAATCCGTCATGATCTAAACATAAAAGCTTTGAAAGAGGGAAATGTAATGTGCGCAGTCTAATGATCCGAGTGGGGTGCTGGCTGCTGCTGCTGCCAGGGGTTTGGAGTTCAGTGCATATCAGAGCCACCCAGTCCTGCATATATACACAATAATGCCACATGGGGGCAGAATGGAGCTGTGGTCAAATTCTAAGGAGAGACTTTCCAGCAGTGGTAGAAAGTACCACTCTGAAGTTAGTCAGATCATCTCCACAATTACTGGACCGCAATAAGTCATTGGCTCTTATATTTCAGTTACCAAACCGTCATGTTTTGCATGCTAATAATATATTTGGTCAATCGTGCCTGTGCAAATTCTCAGTTATCCGGGTCATCGCAACAGCAAACGGGCTGAAATCGGAGGCAACCGGACTTAGATCAATTCTTGTTTGAAGACGTTTCAACACCCATCCGGGAGCCTTTGTCAGTTCTGGTAGTTCGCACTGAGTCAATCCAACACTCTTACTGTTCTTGGACTCCACACCTAGTTTAGATGATGATGCTGACAGAAAGAAGTTAGGAGTGGTAAAATGTGGATTTATTACAGTTGTTATTGTCATTACATTAATAAACAATATCAGCACACATTGTATGTTATGCAGTTCTACTTTGGTCCAGTTGCACTTCACCAAGGTCATTCATCAGTTAGGAAACGGCCTTTTCAAGGGAAGGCTGGTGCTATTATGCAGCAGATCAGTTGGAGTTTATTTTAAATTTAGACTTATAAGGGCCACTTGTTTTGAATGGTATACTTAGGAACATTACAGCATTTCAAATCAAACAACCTAATTGGGACGATATTGTGCCGTTGTCCCTAGGCTTTATTTTCCATATTATGTTATGTTAGGTGGTTCACAGTTCTTACAAAGGACAGAATTACAGCATGAACTCGGGTAGGACTCGGGTCACAATTTAAAGAAATTCCCTGGCCCTTTCCCTGCTGCTGGCTGCTGTCTCCCCCTCAATCCCTGGGTCTTGTCAAATTTTTGGCCTTGTGGTGAGCCCTTACAAGTCCTTAACCAATCCCAAACAACCACAGAGTTTCCTGGAAAAATACAGCTAACCGTATTTGTGGCTGAGCTGGTGTGGAAATCATGGATGTGCACTGAAAGGGGTGCAGTAATTGATCCAAAACCACCTAAGCCCATAGCGGTTTTACTTTGTAGTAGTAAACAAATGCAGCAAATGAGAAGAAAAACATGGCTGAATGAGTGACACAGCCCTGACTCAGATTTTTGTCTGACACACAAGATTCTAAAAGGCTTTCCTTTGTTATGTTTCCTACTTACTGACTTTTCCCCTTACTTTACTTTCTCTGAGTAGAACCTGCAGCTCCTTGGAGCCACGGCAATCGAGGACAAGCTCCAAGACAAGGTGCCTGAAACCATTGAGACTCTAATGAAGGCTGACATTAAGATCTGGATCCTGACTGGAGACAAACAGGAAACAGCCATCAATATTGGTAAGAAACAACAAATGGGCCTACTGGTCTTTGAACTTTGTTTTGCATGGATCCTGTTCTGATGTGTGTCGTGTAAAGTGCCGTTCTGTTT
The DNA here is from genome assembly GCA_034783495.1 of Millerichthys robustus. Taxonomy (NCBI): domain Eukaryota; kingdom Metazoa; phylum Chordata; class Actinopteri; order Cyprinodontiformes; family Rivulidae; genus Millerichthys; species Millerichthys robustus. The sequence continues at coordinate 16,775,434 of JAVKLF010000161.1, read as the reverse complement.
CTCTCTGAGGTCAAAAGAGCACTTTTTAGACTTCTGCAACTGTGCCGAAAAATACGTATTTTTAATCCGTTCCCTTTCACCTAGAAACATTGCTCCTACTACGACCGAAGCTTCGTACAAGCTCAGCCCTGCTACCAGCTGTATAATAAGAAACTGATGCTTTAATTGCAAACACATGTAAAGTAAAAAACATCCCTGGCTGTTTGACTTATAGATGCTTTTCCGTTCATGTTCTTGCATCAAGGCACACTTTGGCCTTGTTTATGTACTTTCCTCTCACAGGTACCTCAGTCAGTCTTGCAGTCATTCCTCACCCAGCACGATAAACTACTGACAAGTCCAATGTTTCTCTGTCACATATATCTTTTGGAAGCATCTGTTGCAGAGTGATGTATGTGAACTCTAGACTCGCATGAAATCAATAACATGCAAATATACTTAGGCAGACACTTCTCGCACATCTAGCTTCCTCTAAGATTTTAAAGATTTTATCACAGAGGCAAATAATTATTGCTGTATGACATTTTTCAAATGTGGGTGAAAACCTAAAGTAGATCCGCCTTGATTACAGCAGACTTGGTATCACAGAGTTTAGAAAAATAGATATCAAAGGTAGCTCCATTTGTGGCTGCACCTACCACCGAGGCCTGGCTGAATCAGCTCTTTGTGCCCACTGTGCCCAGATGTGAGGAGGTTCAGCAGAGCCTAATGCTCTCTGCAAGTGTTTTTACAGCTCTGCTTTTTGACAGAGTTGCCCTGTAAAAACTCTGCTCACTGTTAACTTTTTTACTTTTACTCTTGCCAAGGTGATAAAGCACTGTGCTCAGCACTCCAAATTAGACTCAGACACAAGAGAGTAAACACAATTTCTTAGTTGTCCACACATATGTAAGCTCTTAATCAATATGTTGTTTGTTTTAATGCTTTCTGTGGCAAACATATGCATTTTTAGTTGTTGGTCCCCAGGCGTTTTGCATTCCATAAAGCCTGTGGGACCAGTGTTTACTGATGCCTGCCATGGAGAAAAGGACAGGATTTAACTTTAGTAAAGTCAAAAAAGAGCTTTGAAATGAGCTAAAATGTAAATACATTAAGCAGAGGGGGTTGTGTTAGTAATTGACAAGGAGGAAGGGAATAAAGACGGCGTTAAGATGGCCAGACATTTTCCACACAGCGGTAAATTTTTGGAAGTTTGCACCTTTGCACTTAACAAAACAATCTGCCAGACCCCAGACTCAAGCCTGTTTGGTTTTAAAACTGGGGGTCAAAACTTGCTCATTTCCTCTGTGTGTATGTGTGTGTGTGTGTGCGCGTGCAAGAGAGATACTTGTGTCAAACTGAGTCTTTTGTGTGTTTTGTGCATGTTCTTATCTCATTTTCACACTCAGAAAAAAACACTCCGTGGATTCCCAAAAAGACAGGTTATGTTGTAACATCCTAAAAAATACATCAAACCTCTTTCCAGACAGAAGCAAAGTGTTGAAAGCCACAAATATTTCCGTGGTTGTGCCACAGACGGCTGCCCCCTCATACATCTGCAGCACTAAACTGAAGGCTTCAGTCTTGGTTCATGAAACATTTCTGTTCCCTCACCACTTGCTGCTGATCCTGAGTGTCTGTCCTAGCCAAGAGCTGAGCAGAACGCTCCCTAGAGACCCACGTTGGGTAACCCAGAGTTGTAACAGCCTGTTAAAACAGGAAACTGACAAACCCTTGTAAACCAAACTCATTAGTCATGTTCTAAGGTGCTGATTCTTAGCTGTTACATTTTAATTGCTTCCTCTTAAAATGTTGCATTGCTTGTTTAGGTTTGTCATGTTCGTTTTGTAGATTGATTTTTTGTTCACAGTAGATAACTTAAGTCGTTATTAACAAAACTTGTAATAGGAATACCACTTCATTTAAGATATATATGCCAATCCATATGTTTAACAACTTGTCTTTTCAAGTCTAACAAATGATTTAAAATGCAGTGGTTTATTTTTGTGTTCTCTTCCATCTCAGGACATTCCTGCAAACTTCTAACAAAGAACATGGGTATGCTGGTGATCAATGAAGATAGTCTGGATGTAAGTATAAAAGATTTTGCTACAGTAATCAAACTTAATACTTAACAGGATTAATCTACAAACCAAAACGTCCCCTCTTTAACCCTAATTTTTAACTGAAACTGTTGTTTTTCAAATCTTTTCATCTGAATAATATGCTAATTATCCAGATAATGCTTATTTGGTGTACTAATTTACAGTTTCAGTTCCTGTCGGTACTTTCTGCACCTTCTATAAAAATTTATTACTGCAGAATATCTGGAGATTTAAAGAGAACTCAATATATTTCTTTTTTTAACTTTTTTCCAAGGTCATTAAGAGACTCATGCCATTTTCAATGTAAAACCAGAATGTATGCTCTGATCAGGGCTGCTCCTATCTGACTGAAAAACTTTGACAAAACTGTAAGATTCTTACAAAAGTCAGATTAACTACTTTACAAAAAGCAAAACCTTTTCCATGCTTTTCTCACAGGAAAATGGTAATTTGAGTACCCTCAAACAGCCTCTGTAAAATAACTGTCTCAATTGTGAAAGGATAAAGCTACAGGGAGCCTTCCTCATGAACCCACCACACATCCTCAAATCCACGTTTAACATCTTTAAGACGCCCAGCAGCGAAGTCTGTTAACCCCCCTGCAGGAGGGCCTTGTCTGTTGTTCCTGGGACTGAAAAGGGCAAGTCCCTGCAATTTCAGCAGGAAAGAGCTGTGGCCAATACTCTGTTGGGTTCGGTTTGTCAGACATGAAGAGGAAAATGCCAAGAAGTGGCGGACGACGGGGCGGGCGGGTGGGTGATGACGGACGGCCTTCACTCTGTCAGGCGTTTGTTAAGCGTGATAAATGGAGCTGAGGTAGAATGTGGGTTTGGTGCATTCTTAAAGCACATGGAGCAGTGCTTTGAAACGTCAGCTTCCATTCTCCTGTGGCTGAACAGATGCTTACTTAAGGCAGTTTGTTAAAACTCCGGAAGAGAAGGCTTTCCACCAACACAGAGAGCCAGACCAGTAGATCTGATAATACTGTTAAAGAGATTTGTTGGTTTCCCTTTCTGCAGTGTTTTCTTGTACTGAATGCAAAAATCTTGTTTTTATTTTTATTTATGGGCTAAATATTACTTAAATTTATATTCCATAATTTAAACATTCTCAAATGATTCATTTTAAATAATATTTAGTTAAAAAAAATTGAGAGCAAAAAGTGTGTTAAACATTCAAATAGTTGTTGCAAAGTGCAGGTATAGATACGTGTATGGTTATAGGTATACATTCGTATCGTTATTCATATTTTTATAGAAATTGGCTCATATAAATGCATTTCTTTGATTGAAACACTACCTGCTTGTGTGTACGTCTAAACACCTCTAACTAAGCTGAAACAATGTCTTCTAGTGGGCCTCCAAGCTGAGGACAGATGATGACATTACATCCATACAAATGACCAGATTCCACATCATGAGTGTCACGTCCTGTTGGCTATATCACTCAAGGCCCTATTCAACAATGAAGCCCAGTCTTTATGGGACACTCTTGATGATCTCTGAATGGACACCACATACCCGTTCCAAAAACTAAACACTAGCTCGTCACATAGGCTGAACTAGTGATTATAGCCATAACAAAGAGGCTTTAGGAGGAGACATGTAGCATTAGTGTTAAAATTCCTCAGTGGAAGTAAGGGGGGAAATGAGCTTACTACTTGAGGAAATCGTAAACTCTGCTTATCACATTTTATGATGAATTGGTTTTGTACCAAACAACGTGAATTCTTTCTCATACTTGAGTTGTATACAAGAGCTTATCCATGCATTGACAAGGAGATGTAATCAGAAATGACTCTGATAACTCTTACAGGGTAGTCGTACGTGAATGTGAAATTCCCAACCTTTGGGTCCTCTGGCCTTAACACACATGCGTCTGTCCGCTGCTCGTCTCTTCATGCTGTTTTACAGATCCCATCAGGTCTGGATAAGTCCTCACAGCTGCTCTCTGCTGGTATCCTCGTGCTCGCGTTCTCTCCTGTTAATCCATCATCTCTCTCCGTGCGTGTCTCTCACTCTCCGGCTCTCGCTTTGTGAAACGTAAAGCCCCTCTCTCCAAATATTTCTCTTAAGCTGAGGTTTCAGAGTTTTGTTATGCTAAGCGAAAGTTGCACGGTCCCCATGGTGCAATCTGAATGCTTTGACATATCTGACCTCCACACCAGGCCAGACTTCTTCCTCCTCTGTTTCTGTTAATGGCCACCATTTTCTTTAAAAAGTTTTTCAGCTGTTTGAGCATTTGCAAAGCCTTTTATGTTAAATACATTGTGTTTTATATGTATGCTATAAAAAAATTGATTTATACATTTTTACTGAAACTGATTGGATTTGATTACATTCATGTGACAATATTTCTTTGACAGAAAACAATTTTTAAATTGTTAACTTGTTAACACTTAAATAATTGTGTTGTGTATATAGTACTATACAATTCCATTGATGATTACTTAATGTAAGATAAGTCAGTGGTACATCTACTTGTCCAATAGGATTTTTTGTTCAAATACTAACGCTTCTGTTCTCACGAATTCACCGTAAGGAGAGGAGGACAAAAAGATAAAAACTGAAATGATGTTAAACCTCCTATGCATTCATTCATTCATTCATTCATTCATTCATTCAT
>JAVKLF010000161.1:16752127-16770092 GCA_034783495.1 Millerichthys robustus | reverse complement strand
CATTCATTCATTCATTCATTCATTCATTCATTCATATATTTACATCTTTTCAGCCTCTCTCATCATCATAGCTGCATATACTGTAAGGAAAACAGCATTTCTCCACTAAACTGACCAAAGTTATTGTCTCAGAGTCCAAGTGTAGTAAATATAAAATCAAGAACAGCTGCTCTGCAGGAGATAGAGATTGGTAAAGTCAGCAAATCTGTCTCGTTTATGAATATTAGATGACTGTACTAGTTATTAAATCAGTCTTTTTTTCTTCTCATTATTTGGATTTTTGATCTTTGATTTTGATCTTTTTCTTTTTTATCCTTTAGTCAACAAGGGAAACACTCAGCCATCACTGTGGAATGCTGGGAGATGCCGTCTACAAAGAAAATGATTTTGCTCTGATTATTGATGGAAAGAGTCTTAAATATGCTCTTACATTCGGAGTGCGCCAGTACTTCCTGGACCTTGCCTTGTCCTGTAAAGCTGTCATATGCTGCAGGTAAGATTTACCCCTCAAACAGTATAAGAGCACTGAAGAGACTATTTCCAAATAGAACTCAGGCTAAATTATGAACTGTTTACTTAAACTATATATCACTTGGTTGCCACAAAGGTTAATTTTTTTTATTGAACCTCTTTAAAAATTATGACACTAATAAATTAAAACGCCAACTTCATAAAGACACTTAGGTGACCTGCTGAGGTCACATAAATAGTAGGAAGTACTTAAATATTCAAGTGACCATGACTGTGTACGAAGCCTGAACTCACCACCATGTTTTCAGAACTACAATTCATTATGTGTCACACTGTTACCACAAATAATGTCATTTATTTCATTTGTTCTCTCTCCCCACACCTCTACCCGTATGAGCCTTGAGCAAACTCTGTGGGCAAGACGATACATCAGAGGAATGAATGAGGCCTCATAGACATAATAGTTTAACTCTGAAAGACAGAATTTGTTTCCATCCTTATCTCCAGAGACTTTGTGCACCACAGAGAAATCTTCTGTTTTACGTTGCAGGTTTAGCTCAAGTTCCCAATAAGTCCTGTAAATACTGTGACCATTCTTACATTTCAGTAGTTTTTATGTGACATCAATAAGAAAAAAAAATGTCTTTGAGACCAACTTACAGAAATCAGCCTCTAAATAAATACACACATACGCTCTTACACAGCATGATTACCAATAAATATGAAAAAGGCTGCAACAGACCTGCATGCTAAAAGAATCTGTGCACAGGACAACAAAAGCTAAATCAAATAATTATAAAAATCTGATTTTACTTGATGATTAATTAAAAACAATTTTTGATACACTCTGACACATTTGTCTTGGAGACCATTCAAAGAACATGAAAACTTCCAATGGGTGGAGGAAATAGTTTTTATGGGAGCTGGAGACAGATGTTTTTTTCATGCAGAGTCAGCAGCTGGCTGGCCTGGCACGAAGGAGCTCCAACGGAAAAGTGTAGATTTGTAGCTTCACAACTTCATGTTCCTCACACACATTTCTTCATCTCCTCCAGCCAACAGCAGGTAATAACTGTCTGAGCACCATGATAAAAAAAATAACTTATGGTTTTAGACCAAACCTAAACATTTAGAAATTCAATTAATTTTATTCTCACTCAACAATAATCTGTTCTCACGTCCAAACATGACCTTTAAAAATTACCCTTAGTTTCATTTAAAAAGGGAGAACAATCACTGTCCTTTATAAATGAGAAGTTTATAGAATGTAATCACATCTGGAGGCTCATAGGGTTATAAATGTTGCTTTTTTGTGTGGTTTGGATTGCCCCAATGTTATAAAATGGTCATACGTAACACTGAATACTTGACATGATAAATTGAGTGTGAAATCTCTCGTTTTAGAGTTTCTCCTCTTCAGAAGTCAGAGGTGGTTGAGATGGTGAAAAAACAAGTGAAGATGATCACGCTGGCCATCGGTGATGGTGCTAACGATGTAGGAATGATCCAGACGGCTCATGTCGGTGTGGGAATCTCCGGCAATGAGGGTTTGCAGGCAGCAAACTCCTCAGACTACTCTATTGCTCAGGTGAGCATGATGGCAGAGTCTCACAGGAAGAAAACAATCAAAAACAGAGAACTACAAAACCTGATTATGACACTTTAAGCAATTACACAAAAACTGATAAAAAATACTTTGAATCTGCATGGGCATTTCTTGGTTCGTCAGCACTGTCACTGTTTACCATTCCTGTCCCTGCCTTCTCATGTAATATGTGTAAGTGATAGGTTTGCACATTGTTCCAAGTAACAATGGGTGATAAATCTGAAAAGGCTTAAGCTTATAGAGTGAAGTACTAACAGCTGTAAAACAAGCGTCTGGTGACACCTGATTCCCAACATAACTCTGCAGAAACAGTTTCTGGCTAAATGCTACTTTAAAAATACGCTCACATCCTGGTTACCAGTTTGTTTGGAACTCTGCATTGAAATGGGATACGTGTTAACAACAAAGGCCATTGAGTTTCTGTGTCATGGCTCCGTTAAACAGTGGAGCGCTGGTGCATCATGTTTCTGTTAAAGCTTAAGGGCTTTAGAGTATGGGAAAGCAAAAGGCCGCTTTCTGCACTTCAGTATACAATTACTATCCAAGACAACTGAATGCATCTGAAGTGCATCCTTTAATCCACGTGACATCTACAGTGGGTATGTCCTTCAATACAAGGTGGTCTCATAATGTTTCTAGGTTGGGTCCCTGTTTCAAATTAAATTTCACCTCCAGGCTTCCACTGGTATTTTACTGTTACAGTACATTAACTGTAATTTGCCGACTGCAAACTGAAATCAATCTTGGGAAATTGGGTATCTTGTTTTTTCTATCCCTGTACATGAATAATGATAATATTCCCAGTGCGTCAGATGTTCCTTTTGCTGCCGCAGATTACTAGGTAGCTTGTTTCCACAAAGTTATAGTCAAGAACTCAGAGTTATCTGTCTAAGTAAGTGTAGCGTTAAGAGGTTTTGGGTCGAGGCACCTCTGCTGTTTGTCTGTCACCAGCTTGGCTCTGTTTTAGCTGATGTTTGATCCAGCATGGGAGGTCGCACAAACCGAGGCCCACCTCTGAGCTTTTATTTCAACAAAGAGTTTGCTGATGATTCTTAAAGATGAGCAAGCCCTAAAACAAACTCATGTTACTTGAAATCAAATTAAGTACTACCTTTCACCACTTTTTTGTATTCCACGTTTAACCAAAATTTATTGCCAAGAATTGTACTTCTTTGCTTTATTACATGATTTTACTAATTTCTACACCACATCAACATATGCAGAGAGACAGAAATGTACTGCAAATATCAATGTGAATACCCCATTGTATAGTTCAGATTGCAGAAGTAACTGGCTTATATCTGGTTGTGTTACAGTCATAAATTTAAACACATATCGTCTGTTGGCACATATAATACACTCAGTGTTATCACTCATCAGCCAGAAATTTGCACTAAATTTCAAAATTAGTTGTAGTAGTAGTAATTATTATTAATATTAATTATAATAATTTAATTTCTATGCTTAACCTTTGGAGATCAGTACCTCCATACAAACTCTTCCATTTGCAGCAGCTTAAAACTCAACCTTATATCCTGTAACTGGATCTTTCTGGAATGTGTTTGGCCAAAGTGCCTCATCAGTCCCTGAGTATTCAGTTGAAAAATGACAAAAGACTTTCTTTAATCTTGAAGTTGTTTTAGAGTTCCAGGCACGATGTGTAATTATGAAGAACCATTAGACTTTAGCTAGCTCAACTTCAGCTTTTCATTCATCGTTTTCTCCCTCCCTCAAAGTTCAAATACTTAAAGAATCTACTGCTCGTCCACGGAGCATGGAACTACAACCGTGTCGCCAAGTGCATCCTGTACTGTTTCTACAAGAACATTGTTCTCTACATCATTGAGGTAAGTGCTAGAGTATCTTTGAACAGAATCCAGTGAACCAGATGCAACTAAAGAGCACTGAGATTTCTTTTCCCAAAATAAGTTTGTTCTTTTTATTTCATTTGGCAACGTTATTCCAATGCTTTCAAATGAAACAAAGTTAAACTTTCCTGATTTATGAAAGTTGAACCCATCTCTGTGAGAATCTGCTGTTCGCTCAGTCTCCCCACCCAGCTGTCAGCGAATGAGGTTTATGTAGTTTTACACATGTTGATCCCAGCACATGTTGGTGTACGGTGGGTTTGATGTTCCCTGACAGGAACCAGAGCCGACGCAGATAGCTGCTTCAGAGGTTTTACCAGGAATGACCCGACAGGCTAAGTACTTCCTATCAGCAGCAGCTTTATCACTGCCAGTGCTCGGATGTTTTGATCTATCGGTTTACTGATTTTTATTTTATTTTTCATGAAAATAGCAACCTTGTTTAGGATAAAAAAAATAATTACCACTGTTATAAACATTTAGATTTCATACAGTTAAAAAACAACTTAGTTATTCTTATTTTTGCTGTTTGTTTTTTCACGAGTTTTGAATTTACCTCAGTTGAGACTATAATCAATTCAAACTCTGTTCAGGTTTTTTGTGTACAGCTGCTCTTTGAAACTCGCCGGCTCTCTTGTCAAAGGTCTTTTTTTTTTTTAACAAATACTGGAACATAGCATCTATAGTTCCAGCGCACTTTTTGTTGCTCTCTAAAAAGATAAGTCCCCTCACTTCACGCGGTGTTCCTTAAGAAGACTGAAGTAGATAAATGGACATTTCTTGACTGTTTCACTGCCGCAGTATTTCAAATGTTCTCGTTGTGTAAGACCCTGACATATAACACACTGGCAGCCTCGGGGTATGAGTCAAAGCTACGTTTGCTGTCCTAATAGGTTTACATTGGATCTCGTGTTTTTTCTTTTTGACTTTCAGGCTAACTTTCGAGGCAAGAATTGGGGATGTTGATGGGAATTTTAAGTTTTTGTTCGCAGCATCTTTGTCTGGTACAGTGAGCACTACAATTTGAATGCTGGGGCTGGAAGACTCGGTGTTTAGACCCCTTTTCATCTCATCTTAGCTCTCTTTCCCATGGGTCCTTCATTCTTTAAAAAACACACACAGGACTGAAGGGTTAGGGACATTGTGGAAGACTTAAATGTGAGTTCAACTTAGTTGAAAGCTCTTGGATTGTTTGATCATTTCCTAAGATTCATTAATGGTTAATTATCGATTAGTATGAATTTAAGACTAGAACTTTATTCAGCTACTGATAGGTGCACCACCTAATCTTTTAAATTGTTTATTTCATCTAGATTGTGCTTGCTATTTCTTGCTATTTCTTGGCTAGATCAGTTTGGGTATGGTCTTACTTGAGACAAGACTTTTCATATTGATCCCAAAAAAATATCATGTGGCCCAATTATTTTATTGAACTTAAACCCTAATTCAGATTGTTGACTTTGCTATGACTGACTTAGGAACAGTGGTGAAAACAAATTAATCCACATTAGGGCTAAGAAATCTTTGCGAAAGAAGCCATAGCAACTAAATTCAAATGAACGATCTTTGTGATCTCGGTTGATTGACACGTTGCTGGGTGCTGCATAGTAGAGTGATGGACAAGTGGCATTTATGGGGTAATTACATGAAAGCTCATTGAGTTGAGCTCTGCGTATGTGGAGACCGCTCTAAGTAAAGGAGCAATGCATGCCGACGAGTTAGACTGAATTAATCCACAGAGGCTGAGACTGACATTGTAAGACAACCTCTCTGTCGTTTCACATATTTTCAGCATATTTGTTGGCTTTTTCTTTCACCATTTTCTCACCTTTATTCTTTGCTTGCTTTGTGATTACCTACAAATTATATTAGCAACTGCAGAGCTAAACTTAAGAGTATCAGAACTCATGGTGCTGGAGGACAAATGTCATTCCCACCCCACACCTCCCAGCAAACCTTTCTACACAACGCCACACAGCTGTGGAGCAGACTTGGAATCAGGGATTTTTCGTTTGCTGATGAATATGCAAGTCCTCTTTTTTTTATTTTTTATTGTGGTTCCCACTTTGCTTCATCACTGTTTTCACGATGTGCAGTGAGGGAAAGAGGCCAGCCACACCCCTCCACTGAGTGGCACTCAATGAGGAGAAGAAAAGGGGAAGTAAAACCCTGCCTGGTACTTCCCCTAATGAGCAAATCAATGCATCTGTCCCTCAAGAGATGGAAAGAGTGAAAAAGAGGGAGAAGCTTTTGGGACTTTGACGACTAGGCCAAAATACTCGCACAGAAGCAGTTACCACGCTCTGTGAATAGGAACCTTTTTTAACTTAGCACAACAATGTATCAGCCCAAAGGCGCTTATTGAGCAGAGCTGCAATTAATTCAGCAGTTTGACCTACCCACTAGCCTCTCGTTAGCATGGCTTGAGCCATGCTAATAGTTGAACCTGCCTCATGACTTGAGATCTATACATAACCCATAGCAACGGCATCTGAATGCATTTTTAAACAAGCCAAGATCCAAACATCTGAGACTGTTGTGGTATTGAATAGATGTCCTTGTATTCACTGCAACATGGTTCCATATTCAACTAAACCCCCACCACCCTCCTGTAAAAAAGAAAAAAAAACACATCGTACTGGAGTGCACCTGATGGAGTAGGGCTTGGGATCTGTGTTAGTTGGGTGTGGCAGGGTCTGGACATACATACAAAAAGATGGGCTTCATCTGCAGCTCTGCCCCCCCTCCCCCCACCATTTGTTTTAATGTATATGCTAACACAATGCAGTAGGAGAGCCCAGTGTACAGACTGGTATTGGTTCCGTGGACAGTGTCTGCATCGGGTGTGGCTGTGAAGCAGCTTTTGTCCCCATCTGAGAATTTTTAGCAGTTCATGCTTTCATAATGCTGTTAAATGAAGCAGGGACATTCTTGGTAGGCCATGGCCAAAAACACAGCTCCACTTATGTTCTTTTGACAGTTTTGGCATTAGAGAAAATTTATTCTGGATCACAAAGTGTCAAAGTGCAACACTGTGAGGTGAAAATTCTGATTCATATTGCAGAAATGTCCAGTGTTTCAGTTTAACTGCTGAATGTCCCAAAGAAATGATCTTTGCAACAAAAAATATTTTTAGGGCTATGGTGCTTCTGTAGTGTTTAGTAACTTTTGTTACTTTTAGTAATTTTTGTTCTCGTAAATATAACCCATTAAGATGGTGATCAGGCACATTTCCATAGAGCAGATGGTTTACATTACCTTAACTCCTCTTTCCTAACATAAAATCAGTCAAAGTATCTCTTACTCAGATTACCTAAGTGACTTTGGCCGTACAACTAACCTCATCTGTCATTCACATCTCACATGGTGCAGCCAGGTTTAAAAAAGCAGGTTTGATCTGTGTTTGAAAAATATCAGAATGGGATTTAGTGGGATAAATACAATACACCGTTAGAGGTCTGAGAGTCGATGCAATATTTTTTCTTTTCTTTTTTTTTTTGTCACTGACCTGATTTTGACCCTTTCTCAGACAGTAATTACGTGGATCACCACTTTCAACAAAACGACATAAATTCAAGGATTGTGACAAAACCATTAATTTTTGTTTAAGCAATTTAGAATATATTAGTTGAAGCAACCTAAAGCAAAGAAGAATGTAGTTTATGTCGGTTAACACAATGTTCTCCTCTGAAATCCATTAAAAGTTATCACTAATCTGACCTATGTAAACATGTGAACAGACAATTAGAGTTGAGACATTTTATGGTGTTTTAGAGAGGCCTTCGCTGAAGTATTGATTATTGTGAATTTGTTGTTAAGCTGTTAGTTTACTGCTTTGACTCTTAATGTGTGATTTTTTGTCTACTTTGTTTTCCTCAGATTTGGTTTGCATTCGTCAATGGTTTCTCTGGACAGATTCTGTTTGAACGCTGGTGCATTGGTTTGTATAATGTGGTGAGTGTTGATAATTGCTCACTAAACATTCCACTTTACTCTTCTATTGCACCACCCTTTTGACATAGAGCTAACTAACTGTAGTACCCTAAAACTAATTTTGTTTTTCTCCCAGCATGACGTTTACATCCTGAAAATTGTCTTTGTTATTTATGACCAGATGTCAAGCCCATATTCCCTCTGTGCCCTAAGCTATGTGCTGAACGTGGAAGAACAGCTTGCACCTCAGAGTGTAGTTAGTAAAACCATCTACAGTATGTTTGGATGTTCAAAAGACTAGGAGGACTGGAGTAGCAAGTGAGCTGACTACTAATTTTGGGAGTCCCACAGGACAGTATAATGTGACCATTCCTAATGAACTCATATTTCATAATTGTCATCAATTAATATGAAATGTGCATGTTGTACTGCAATGAGTTCATGTTCAAACGTTGCATTGAAAAGCACTCCAGTCTGTCAAGAAAAATGAATGGAAGCAATTTATGGGTTGAACTGTCAATCCAGAAAAATACCTCCACAGCCCTGCCTTTTTTATAAGTTACATAATAAACCACAACCCTGATAATCTGTGCTACGCTTTTGTTATCATTTCCAAAACTGGGGGAATTCCTTTGGCTCAGTGGGAGTCTGTTGGAGGCAGTGGTCTAAATCCTCCTCTTTATAGAGATCTTCCTGGGCTTGGGTGTGAATAAGAAAGAAGCCCAATAGAGCATGTCCTGTTGGCCCATTGGTCCTGCAAACTGAGACCTGCAAACTCCCACTCCAGATGGGTCTATGGGGATCTCACACCAACCGGCCCCTCAGTCACACAATACCATGGCTCCTCTCTCGGCAGCTGCTGTATAGAACATTACACCATCTCTAAGAAATTACACTTAAATACTAGCTTCTTGGTCCAGAACAATCCAGATGTTCATTGGGCAAAGGTTTTACATATGAACAGACTGAAAGCATGGTGAATCAATATAAGAAACCCCAAAAGATTTAAAGTCAGTGGACTTCAATAACTAAAGTGTGCTGCAAGTAGAGAACACAGTGCAGCTAAGTCTTCTTAAAGGTGAACAAATGGAGATGATGGTAAAGACACAAGACAGGCACCTGCTGTTAGTTTAAAACAGATTTAGGATTGGTTTCTTTTATTGATTCTAAATAAGAACATTTGTAGCTGTGCATATAATTGTCATTTGATCTTGGATTAAATTTTTAAGTCTTTGTGTTTGTTTTTTTTTTCTACTTTAGCTCTTCACTGCTTTACCACCTCTCACTTTGGGAATATTTGAGCGCTCCTGTCGGAAAGAAAACATGCTGAAATACCCAGAACTTTACAAAACCTCCCAGAACGCCATGGGTTTTAATACCAAGGTAATTTTGATTTTCTCTAAATTTTATTATCTGCATGAAATCACGTTCATGTCAATGTAGATTTTGTTTTACTAATTTTTGCTGCTTTTTCATTTTACTTTGTAACATGACTTATTTGCAGTGAATTATTATTAAATATAACACTGTGTCACTTTATAGTATTATGGAAATTTTTACCACTTAACCAAAACCAAAAAATGATTTCAAACTATTTTACTTGGTATTGCCAAACATTAAGAATAAATAATGAATAAAAAGTGAAAATCTAGCTTTTTTTAATCAGCTATTCTTACAATAATGACAGGAGACATTTTTTTTGTTGCCTTGAGAAATGTATCTGTTGTTTCAATGACCTGGCAGCTGGTAGTGTTGGGTCTCCACCACCTTGGCCTGATTTGGTCCAGTCTGTCTGGTTGTGGGGCGCCGTCCATTAGCTTTCCTCTGCTGGTAATGAAGTTGTCTCCGTTCTCCTTGCTGAACCACAGACTCCTGGACCCCTCTCACAGGCATGGTGACCTGGTTGGAACCACTTGGAGGTGGATGAAAGGCAGATTGGCCATGGTGGTCAAGGGCAGGGAAGGTCAGACGGGTTTGGGGGTGTAGCAGAAAGAATGAAAGGAATGAAGAGCTTGCTGTCGTTTTGTGACAGAATTTGTTGCGGAAAATTGAACAATTTGTTTAAAGAAGGGGGTAATTTGTTCATAGGCTAACGCTATCACATCACATTTAGCCCAGACTGGATTGGACAGCACGTCTCACCTCCAGTTTTTTCTGCTCCCGTTTGGTTTTAAAATGAAAATAAAAGTAATTTAGATTTTATTGGTTTTTAGTGGACTCTTACAAGTCGCAAGGCAGATTTTTCAGATTTCTAAAGAAACACAGTTTTTAAATAAAAGACCCAGTTTGCTAAATGATTGGCAAAAATATCTCATAATGTTGTTGATCAATGTTTTGTAGATTTATAGATAAGCCCTTCCATAAAACTATTAACTATTAAGAACATGCTGCCGAAATGCTAAATTATTTTTTGTAAGACCTAACGTCACAAGGGTTTATTCTAGTTACAATAATTATTCTGTAGAATGAAGCTGAATGACCACATTGCCTACATTTTAATGAATCCTGCTGTAAGAATGATTTTTCCTACATTCATTTTTTGATTATTTCATTATGGGGGTTTTTTCTGTCACAGAAGGATCTCAAAGTTTTTCATCTGCTAGTTAGAAGCACATGAACCTCAGTTTTGTTTGGGCCACTATTTCCAAGAGCCATAAATGATGACTCAGGCAGGTCAGCAAGTTGTTTTTGCTGGCTTGTCCCCTCTATTCACGAGATATTTTCCTTGCAGCTGGCCCGAGGCAAGGCGGGAAAATCCAGCAGGAATTTGGCCCCTTGAAACCTGTCTCTCTGCACCCGCTGGCCCTTTTGTACACAACAGATACTGTCTTTGTGAATTAAAGCTGTTTGTGTTGAGGTACATGCAGGGAGAGGCCTAGGGTGTTAAAGACTCGAGGCGGGGGGTTCAGCTTTGTCTCTCATTCACTTTTAATTACAAATTCAGCACACTTTAGTCACTATAATAAACACTCCACTTATTCAGCCTTTATAATAACTGCAGCTTAGCAGCAACTATCGCCTCCTGTGCAGCACTACTTCTTTTCAGCTCCTTTTTCCTCTTATTACCTCACTTGTTCAGAAAGAAATGGAAAGGAGATGGCAACTCTGGAAATATTTGGCTTCATATTAATTTTGCTTTTTTTGGCAATTATGACTTTCAAAGGGCCAAATCTTCCCAGAACAGACCAGGCTTTTATTCAGGGTGGATCCTATGCCACTTACAGGGGCAACAAGAAAGAGTCACCCAGGTGGACTGAGGGCTGAAAGAAAAGATCCCGCTGTCAAAAATTATTATAACCTTATTTTAAGTTCATTAGCATTCATTAATGTGGAGAGGAAGCTTGGACCCCCTGCTGTGTTTAAGATAATAGCTGACAAAGCTGAGCTTGTCAGCGTGACACTAATTGGCATAAATGTGATTGTTACATTTTTAATGCATGTTTGACCACAGAGTAGAGGAATGGGGGTTGCTTTTTGTTGCTTGTTGCTCTGTGTATTGGAGTTTGTGCTCTCAGGGAGAGGATGAAGTAATCCATGGTGGGAGTGGTTGGCAGAAAAGGTGATGAGGTTGTGCCACTGAGGTCAAAGTATAAAAAAACTAGCTCCTTTTTCCTGTCATTTATTACTAAGCTTTTTATTGTACACTTTTCTTGCTTTCCCTTTATTTCCACCTCCATCCCTGGCAGAATATTTGGAATAACTGAACAGCTTAAAGCAATGTTACAAGTTATTTGATTATAAGTCAAACCAAAAATCTTGTAAAACTTGCATTTTTCAGTGTAAGTGAGCTTCCAACTTGGCACCTACCAACGACCATTTTTATTTCACCTCCTCCACCATCAGCTATTTACTTTCTGGCCTTGACAACTTTACATCCCTCAGAACCACCACCACAGTCTGGGTCAGAACAAGTGGGGGGGCGGGAAGACGAGGGCACAAGTGTGGAGCATTTTTTTCAGCCATACACATTTCACGGCTGTTTCATGCTACATTGCCCATTACTGTTTTATTTGGCTCCGGCACTGACTAAAATAAGTTTAAAACATGGTGGTTTTGGAGTGGGAGTATTGATTTAAACAACTCCTCCAAAGGCTGTGGTTTTGCACAGACAGACACTCAAAGATGATTTTCCCAACTCCTAATAATTACCATAAAAAGTGTTTAATCTCTGTCAGGTCCATCCGTCTTCCTGTGTGTGTTGTTAGACTAGATTTTGCTTATTTAAACTTTCCTATCATTTATTACTGCACCACCTTGAATTCTTTAAGGGGAAAAAAAAATCAAAGTTTAATTAAATGTAATGAGCAGAAATCCTCCTGCACCACAAATGTTGATGTTTAATATTCTTTCAGTCAGCTCAACCCTTTGGTTTTACCAGGTTTTTTTAAGGTCATCTCTGTGTGTAATAATCAAATAAAATAACTATTTTAAAAAGTAAAACCTAAGCACTGATTTAGTCTTCTTGCTTTTCACTGCTAATACACATACCGGGCAGCCTCTCTCTCCCTCCGTAATACTCACAGAGGATATACAACGTGTCTGTCAGCAGGGTGGCCATTGAGCGAGGAGGCCCCAACAAAACCGCCACTTAGCCCAGCGCTGGGCTGGCACAAAGGGCCCAGGTCAGGGGTCACCTGGAAAGCTGGAACTCCCCACACCCTTTTCACGTTTTTTTTCCCCTCACTTTGTCTTTCCCTCTCACTCAACCCCCTCTCCTCTCCCACCGCCTTCCCCTCTGTCCCTCTTGCTTCTGTTTTGCAGGTTTTCTGGGCCCATTGTCTGAACGGCCTCTTCCACTCAGTCATCCTCTTCTGGTTCCCCCTTAAAGCCTTCCAACATGGTTAGTGGCTCCCAGAGATTCTTCCACAGCTCACAGTGGACAGGATAAAAAAGGGAAAATGGTCCAACACACATACTCTGTCTTAATTAGTGCTCCATTCAACTGTTCAATCATGAATTGCAAACGTGGCGTCTCTGGTCGGAGCGACATGCAGTAACTAGCATATGTTCATGTTTGAACCGGTTCCCTGATGTTACAGGTATCGTTTGTACCATACAGATGATTATTTTAGTGTCCATAAGGGTGTGTTCAAACAAGCATATCAATGTTATTTCAGATCATTTTTTTTTAATTCAACATAATTGTGGATGTGTGAGTTTGTAAATTTAAAAATACAAAGTTTCCGTGTGTATTTGTACAAAGAACATTGGGATTCTTTAGCCTGTAGGTTTTGGCTGACCAGAACTGAAGACCACACAAGTTTGAGACTGCTTTCCAAACAAAGCCGCCAAGCCCCTTCACTCTGACTGACAGGCTGTCAGCAAAGCCTCAGCACACACTAAACATGTGACCAACCGGAAGTAAAGGGGAGCAGAGACTCGCTGTCTTCGTCTCCTGACAGTCCCACACTGTTGATATCTGAACTGCAGCCCAAACTCACATTAATATTTCAAAACAATACTCCTGTGTCAACATGATTATTTTATTTTATATAGTATATAGTTTCATTGGCCAAATGAATGACCACTTTGCTACAGAAAGATATTTGTTCACGCTGATTCAGTCAACAATTAGCCACGAAGTTTAAGTTTTGTTATGAGGGAACTTCAGGTTTTCATTCCATATTCACTTTTTAACTTAAAACAAGTTTCTTATCAAACTGCAGCAAATATAAGACTATTATTCCAGCTTTACGTAAAGATCAGTGATGAAAAATTGACTTTTAGAATTATTTTTAAGTGTTTTAAATGTGAAGCACCTAAACAATATCCGGTTCTTGTTGTAACGTGAAAGCCTTGTTTGCTGATTTCCTTAACAGATACAGTGTTTGGCAGCGGACAGACACCAGACTATCTCCTCTTAGGAAACATGGTTTATACAGTAAGTACATCGATCTTCTTGACTTTTTTTTTCTCAGTCTAGTGTTGATAAAGAAAGATCAGAAATACTTTTAAGACATTCGATGATGATGAGGATGAAGATAATATCAAGCTTCATCTGTGTAACATTTTACGAAGTGTTACAAAGGGCAAAATACCTTTTTCAAAACTAAATATTACTAAAGAAATGTCAGTTGTTCAGTGATATTATGGTTTGTGCTTCTACAGTTTGTGGTTATCACAGTTTGTCTTAAAGCTGGTCTCGAGACCTCATCCTGGACCATGGTAAGTTAAAATGTTTTACTTGTTAAAGTTCTCTGATCTGTTTTCAGTCCCATCATTTAATATGACCGCTGATACTTGTGGCACGTTTTACATACTTTCCGTAACTTTAAATCTCTTTATGGTTTGCTCCTTGGGAGCTTGTAACAGTAAAACTGGTGAAATGTATGGGAAATCATTCAGGTCATCATGAGGCACTTATTTAGTATAAGTATATTATTTATTTTAGTCTTAGGCACAGAAGACAAAAAAGCTCAACAAACAATATCTATAAAATTTATAAATACATTGGGACAAAACAATTTCAGTATGGTAAATAGAGGAGAGAAAAAACCTTAAATGTTTGTTTTTGTTTTTCAACAGTTCAGTCACATCGCCATCTGTGGAAGCATCATCCTGTGGGTGGTGTTTTTCCTGATCTACTCCTCCCTGTGGCCCCTCATAACTCTGGCACCTGACATGTCAGGCGAGGTAAACAAATGCTTTCATGTGTTTGGAAACTTGCACATACTCACACATACCTGCTGTCTTTACCCAATGACAGCGTCTTTCCTCAGTCCTGCTGATATGATCCTTGATAGTCCTGTAGCACCTTTTAATTTAATTGGAAAATTTAGGTGGGAAAGTTCTGTGAGAAAAAACCCACCGGGTCTTCACAAGTCAGACCAGAGGAGTGTAAACTGTCAGACCTCTGGCTTGTGTTGTTACTGACTTAATTGGGCCAATTTTCCTCAGTGTTTGTGTTACATTTCCCTCCCTCTGAGTATCCACATGTGACACAGAAATAATGAAATGTCTGCTAATAAAACTGAGACAAATGAGGTCAGCAGAAGTCCAAAACATCCAGCCTTCGCAAACAGAGTTCAAATGTACTTTACTGTTCATTAAATACCCTAAATATAAAACAAAATGCAGTTTCTTTTAAAAACTTGTTTGTTTTTTTAAGGTTTTTTTTCATCCAAGTGTAGCTAATTTACTGGTTCACTGCACATGTTCAAGGGGAAACCAATAAACATTTGACATTTCCCAGTGCGATCTGGGGGAGGGGGACTGAGATGTCTTTTCATTAAAGAACAAGAACTCAGCAGGAGATTATTTAGGAAAATTGCCTCATACAACCTGCAGAGGTTGTATGATTCAGTAAACCTTTTACAGTAAATATTGTCTTTGCAGGGATGTTGGTAAACAGATTACATCATAGCTTAATAAAGGTTAATGATGAAAACATTGTAAAAACTGAACAATCTGCCTCAGGAGACGTTCTTCTTGTAATTAGATTTAAAACTTTTAAAAATTGTGGTGGGCTGTATGTAAAAACTACAAATGTTAAAGCCCAAAATTCATCAAAATTAAATGAGATATGCTGACAATTACTTAGTAGGTAATAAATGTACAACTGTTTTGGTGATCAGTACTCATACCACAGCGTGAAAGTGATCAGGAGTTATCTGGAACAAATTTTAAATTAAATCACTTTGAATTAACACCCCTAAGTTTGAGACCAGACGTTTTGGCCTGTATCAATTTAATTGTTTCTTTTATTAATAAATAAAAACTCAAAATGTTGCGCAGTGCACATTTTTCTCGTTACATCAGAAAGCCTTTGAAAACCTTTAAGAACATATCTGTTTAACATTCAGATAAACGAGATGAATACAGATGGGTTGTTTTAGGTGCAGGTCAGGATAAATGTCCTGAGATCAAACCTGCGATTTTCCAGGTTTTATTTTGAACTAATTTAATCAGCTTGAAGTTTAAAGTGTATACATTAGGATGATGTCATTCATCCCGTTTCCAATAATCACTATCAGAGTATGAAGAAGAACGTGCAAGAAAGATTTTTGCGTTAATGTTTCTGTTGGGTTTTAAACGGAAGATAAAAGTTTTGTTTCTCCCAGCATGTTTAGTTTTGATGTAGAACCACTGCAACAGTATTTTCGACTCTTGTATGAAGTGGTGGGTATTTGTATGTGGTTGACCTAATAAACAACATAATAAGACGCACATGAGCAAAGATGCTGCTGTTCTCCTCTCCCTCACTCGGTCACACGAGCAGCAGGTATGTTGGGTCCATCCAGTCTTGTGTCTGTAAACCCTGCTGCTTTCATCCATGCCCTGCAGCAGCTGACTGAAGACCGTAATGGTGTCCTGTGGGTAGATTGTAACTCTATGCCCAGCTCTAATTCAGGGATGCCAGTATATCATCAAACTGCGACACATCCCTCTGAAAGCTGAGAACACATCAGAGACACAATCTCCTCTGGCCTCGGAGCCTCTGTGGAGCAGGATTATCGACGCAGTCCCACAAATTTCACCACAGCCTCTTCAAGGTTTACCTGAAAATTTAGAAAATGTTTGCCCTCTGTCCTTCTAACTATTTTCTTTCTCTCTCCATTTCCCTCTGTTCTTTCTTGCTCCCCCCACTCAGCTCTGCTGGCTGAACAAAGGCCCGAGGGCTAACTGTATAACAGACACCAGAACTCTTTCTCCTGTTTCTGTTCCCACTCGGTACCCGGCTCAATGCTCCAAACAAGAAACACTAAGCAGAACTCAGCTTCATGTCAGCACATTAATCAGTGCCAGGCCAAATGTTCTTTGAACAAATGACACAGCAGGTGCAGGATCCAGCCATAAAAGGCTCTGGAACAGCAGGTATGCTGGTCACAGGTACTGTGACGGGATCGACCTCAAACTAAGCATCTCATCCTGTTTCCACTTGACAAAAGTCCAGCACAGATATCAAAGAATATGTCTGATTATTGTGTTCAGACAGTGTAATCTGCCTCACTAAGAGGCTTAGCTTCACCTCAGGAGATGCTTTACATTGGCTCTGCCGCTCTGACCTGCTGGCTGCTGTGGTGCTTCTGATAACCGCATTAATGTTTTCAGTTTTTTTGTCTCCTTCGCTATTTTTCAGTTCTTGCAGCAAGCTGCTTTATAGCTCTGTCAGACTCACAGATTTGTTATCAGCTCATTAATTTTTTACCCCTGGCTTGTGTTCAACAGATGAGAACAAAATCATCTTACCAAGTAATTTATTAATGTAAAGCAAGCCAGGATAGCACTTATTTATGTCTGCTTGTGCACTACTGATAGGGTTAAAGTCAGGACTGGAACTTCAAATCTGTTTCTAAAACAGTTTGACTTATTTAAGTCAATTTTTAACAAACTGTTTTATATTTTGGGTCAGATTTAGGTAGTTTAATTTAAACATATTTCCTTATTTCAGTCCTTCACAACAAAGATTGCCTGATAATGTAAGGGCATCGTTCCATTATAGAAGAAAACAGAAGTGCTTCTCAGCAGTAAGACTTCAGTTTCACTTTCATCAGTTATTGTAAAAACAGAGATAATTTATCCAATGTGCAGAAAAAGAACACCCACATGATTTAGTTGTTGTTGCATGTGACTACACTGCTTAATCTTTAATCTCTTCATCATGGAAAGTGATGGTTTTATATTTTTTTACTTGATTGTGGTTGATAAATTTCCAAAGTCCACTATCCTTTTTGGTTTTCTGCAGTTTTATTTTTTTATTTTATTAAATGATTAGAAACCCAGCAGTGAAGAAATGTAACTCTTGTTTCAGACAGATGATACATCATCAGTCCTGTGTCGTTTGCAGTCAGAGCTGTTTGTTGTTATTTGCAGCGGACCTTAAAAGGTGTTTGACAGTTAACAAGAAGCTGCCGAAATTCCTCCAAACAGTGAAACAGCCTCCCGGTGATGGATGCAGTTGTCTGACACTCAGAAGTTGTAAACACGGATGTATTGCCTCCTTTTCTTTAACTGTCATGCAGCACACTGAACTGTTATTCACAAAACCGTTTTAAATCGGTAGACTTACGAGGAGAAACGACACATTAGATTCATTGTAGAATGTGTTTGCAAAGATTGGTGGCATGTTTTTGTGTTTGTAATATAA
>JAVKLF010000161.1:16681490-16693498 GCA_034783495.1 Millerichthys robustus | reverse complement strand
GAAGGAGAAAATACTTCAGTCAGTTCTTCTCTTCACCTCTAATGTCTCAGAAGACAACCTGAGTGTGTATTGAGCAGTTAAGACTCCTGCAGGAGATTCGAGCACGTCCACATTGCAGACCCCAACTCTCCAGAGAGCATTTGTTCATGCAGAGCAGAGCTTTGTGGCAAGGACAACATTCTGCCTGTAAATACTGTTTTATACAAACGTGATATGTCCACACTTGTGGTTTTCAGTGGTGTCAGCTCTTGAGCCTAATTAAATTGCAGTAGATCATCCAATTTGTTTGCAGCACACCATCAAAAACTGTTCAGCTGTCCTTATGTGGTCCGACACAATTGCACAAAGCAGGAGTGACCTTGCACACCGGTCAAGACCATCAGTGCTCAACAACATCACTGAACACATGTAACCATCAAACCATTTAGTTTTTTTTTAATTTTCTGTGAATGACACAGCTCATCAACGACCCAGCTACTGGGCCAAACATTATTTGGTCAAACCAACTCAACCTATGACCCAATCACTTTAACCAAAACAATTATATCAAAACAACCCTGCAGTTTTTAGTGTGTAGCAGGAAATTCACTCATTCTCTTTCCAAATATTTTAAAATAAAAAGTTCTATAATATTTTGCCTGACTTGTGAGCTTTGAAACACACAAAAAAGTTTTTATATTATTATTTTTACCTGAAATATTTGGCCAAATTAAATGTTTTAAATAATTGTAATTCTTAGAACTTGCTTCACTCATCAGTGTACTGCCTTGAAATACAGACATTTTATCTCACATTGGATGCGTGTTAATCACAGATAAAACATTTTAAATGGGACTACTTTCAAAGGCAACCAACATGAGCTCCGGTGCACTACATCTAAGTACAATTTCCCAAACAGAGGCATCACATTCCTCCATGACCATTTTCAGGCCAGCTCCACAGATGAATCGTTGGCATCTTGTTTATTTGCACTGTCTGAAATGAAGCGGTTCCAAAAAGTTTCTTAATACCGTTTTTTGGGTGCAAAATCCACCAGGACAAAATGTGAGTCTCAAGCTCAGGCTGGAAATGTGATTAAGGCCTGAACCTCAGAGGTAGCAGATCCCACTCAACAAATCCCACCATACCCACCGCTATAATTCTGCCGTGGATCCTCAGGAGATGTTTGCCATTTTGTTGGCATAAACCGGTTTAAAGTGACACAGGATAAAGCCCCCTAAGTGACAGATGTTTTTCTTAAATATGATGGAAATTGCTTTTTTTTTTTTGGGTGGGTGTGAGAAATCTTGTGTGCTTGAGACTCACTGGTTGCTTCAGGCTGTTTAAAATTTTAGGTTGATACAGGATTTTATAATTTTCGTTTGGAGAACAGCATCTTGAAATAAAATACACCTCTGTGTGAGAGCAAATAAACCAAGTCTCTTGTTTTCCCTCTCCTCTTGCCATTGCACAGACCATCAGTTAGAAAAACAATTTGAGGGTATTTCACACACTTTGGATTAAGGGGTCATTGGTGTCTCAACTAAGGTGCTTTAAAAATGAAATAGTTTGACATAGAAATAAAATACGGGTGAAATTTTGTCTTTGGATAAACGAACACCAACATTCTTCCTGAAAATGAGTTTTAGGTCTCTGCTGAAAACAAATTGCTTTTGGGATTTGAGAAGAGACTTTTTAGCTATTAAAGTAGCTTGAATGGTAATAACCTCTCTCTTTGTTTCAGATGATGGACCATCCTCAGCTGCCAACGTTTGAAATTGCGTTACAGATTTTTGCAACACAGCCATGTTTGTCCAATTGCAGCTGGCTCAAGTAATGGCGAAGAGAGCAAAAACAAGGCTCTCTCTCTCATGAAACTGGCAATCAGTTTGTGTGGCTGGTTGAAAAGTCTTGAGACACCAGAGGGAAATCCATCAGACCTTCAAAGGGACTGCACAGTGGGGAGTGTTGGCAAACAGCTGGTTTGGACAGCTTGGATGTGTACAACACAAGCTAAGTTAGAGCTGCAAACGACGAACAAAGACTCATTCACTGTTGATAGATTTGCAAACTCTGCAGATATTCAGTTATTTCAAACTGGGAGCACCTACACCTTTGCCAGAGGGTAAAAACAAATTAAAGTCTGAAAACAGTCTGGTGGTGCTCAGAGTCCAAACACATCCATGTTAAGTTAATTTGTGAATTTAAAACAACCAAACATGGATGTTTGTGTGTGTGTGTGTGTGTGTGAGTATTTGTGTCATTGTGTTGGCTTCATGATAGACTGGCAACCTGTCCAAAATGTACCCTGCTTCTTGCCCAATAACATTTCAGATGGGCATCAGCCAGTGCCGAACAATACAAAGCAGATTTCTGAATTGTTGAACGAATGTGCAAAAAAGTTCAAATAGAGGATAAAAGGAACAAAACAACTGGGAATACTGAATATGCTGGAAACACTACTTTTTGGATAAAAAGCGTAAATGTAGTGGGGGTTAAAAATCATTATAAAGTCCTTTTGAGACTTAGAGGCAGAGGAATAAATTTTCCATTTGACTTCATATTTATTTAAAGGCTGCTTATGTGATTCCCAAAAGCTATTTTCCAAACACCCATAGTATGCAAGTAAATGGATAAACTGAAAGGCGAGATGCATCTTTAAGGTCCTGTGTCAGGTCTTTGCTGTACTTTCCCTCTTACATCCTAAAAACAGCTTGCAGCTATTGTTCATTTGCTGATACTGTTGGCTAAGAGGCAACTACAGTAAAAATGTCTTTTACAAATCAAAGCACAAAAATATACAACAATTAATTATTTTTAATAATGTCTAGTTAACACTGGTTCATTGCTAAGTTGTAAGTGGCTTGATTCCTTCCCCAAATAGGCATTTTTCTGAAAAGAAGTATTGATGTATTGAAGTTATGATGTGTCAAGAGGCCGTGTTGGATAGAAGATGAAAATTTCAGGCACACAGGATGCAGACTGATAGGGTAAAGGATAAATGGAATGCAGGGACATTGCTTGGACTGTAAATACAAAATCAAAAATAGTAACAAAACTGAGACACAACCAAGAGGAAACAAACAACCAGAAACTATTAACTAAACAAGCGAGTAGAGACCAAAGGCAGGTGAAGTGTGAACAAAAAGCAAGATGAACTGAAACAAGCTTAAAAGAATAAATAAATGCAACACAACAAAAAATACAAGGTGTTGTTGGAACCCAATACAAGACCACAAAACAAAAAAAACATTCAAAAACAGAGCAGGAGGGAAACCAAAACATGACAAAACCAAAAAAGTTAAACATCCATCCCTTCTCTTCCTTTCAGGGTCACTGGTGCCCATATCCAGCAGTCACAGCGCGAGGGGGGTGTTAACCTAGACAGGTCGCAAGTCCATCACAGAGACAACCATTCACTCTTTTTTGCACCTAGGGACAATTTAGAGTTACCATTTAGCCTAACATTCATGTTTTTGGTCTGTGGGAGGAAACCGAAGTACCTGGAGAAAACCCACACATGCATGGAGAAAACAGAAAGGTCCCCATTTGGTATTCAATCTGGCAACCTTCTTGCTGATGACAACAGCTCTACCAACTCAGCCACTGTGCTGCCCAAAAATAAAACACAAAAAAATAAAGGAAAATCTTCCAAATGTCTGGAGAACCAGCTTTAAAAACTTATAAGAAAGTCCATTTGGAAGCAAAATACAAAGAAACAGGAGGTAGATCAGGATTTTTATGAAGACCTGTATGGGACAGATGTTCATTTATGTCTCATGTGAATAAATAAATGTGTTTCTATACATCTCAACTCACTCTCACACACAGGAAGCTACTGAATTATAGATGCAGAAACAGGAAATTCTTTCCTTTACCCTCTGTCACTCAGGCTGTGACCTTGCACTAAATCAATTAGGAGTGCTGCAGGCAATCAGCAGACCTCCCTGGAGACTCAGTAAATGTAGCCTTAATTCATATGGCCCAGTTGGACCTCTCTGCACAGATCCTACCTGACGGGTGGCTGCTGCTACAGTTCATGCAAAGACTACGGTCATTTCATGCTGAGCAAATCAAAGAGCAGCACGAGTGAGATTGTTATGTTTCCTCTGCTCTGCTGCATCCTGTCTTTTTCATGAAGGGTTTTCTTGTGGGTGGTCAGGGGGTCTACGTTCCACTGGGTAATTTTTGTGAAGGTTTCTTGTCCCCCCATTGTAACCTGTCACATGACTCATGCCTTTTGTGGCGCTGCCTCAAAGAAAGTCCTGTTATTTCCTGGATGTATAATGCAGATCATTATTAAAGCCAAAACTACATGAAAGTTTAGGTTTTTAGGGTCTAAAAAAAAGAATTAAAAAGCACCTAAAGAGGTCAAAAGGTTAGTATTTGGTAAATGGCTATCACCTGTCACATTTAATGCCAAACTTTTAGACTAAGATCATCTTGAGTTAAGAAATCAAGAGCTGTAGGCTTTTTTTTGGTCAAACTTTGAAAATACTTTTATGGACAATCTCATGTAATAAAAGACTACAAACTTTCAACCAAATTAAATTTTTCCAACATCATGTGACTGAAAAGTGACAACAAAATAAATGATCCAATGCTGATGTAGCTTTAATTCAAAATGCTAAAATAGCTAAAATAAATAAAGTTGATTGAGGTCCATTCACTCTATGCTAAAGGCAGTCATGACATGAGACCACACACAGCTCTGGAAATGACACCTATTCCACGTCTGCGTCTTCTTAAGGTCACGTTTCCATCAATTACATTTAAGTGTGAACGTTTAAGAAATGATTTGCAAACAGCTCAGGTTAATTCTGATCATTTCACATACTACAGGCTTATCTGCAAATCCCACAGGCCCAACTTCGAAGTTCATCCTCGGCTGTCTTGATGTTTCCGTTTTAGGAACCTGACACTCGCTGAGGCTTCCAGCCATTCAGTGTTTATCAGCAGGATCAATGCAGCATCTGTGTTTTCCACCCCTCACGAGACCCTGTGGGATGTAATCCTTTTTCAGCCGAGCAGATCCCGAATCTTCCCATTCACTCTCACTCCCCAAGAGACACAGGGGTGCATTTCCTGTGGATCTGAGTAACTGTGTGTACTATACAATGTTTGTGCAGTACATGGTAAAATGTTTGCATCACAAAACTCTCTGACGTTGGCAGTTTAGATCATGCTGCCCTCTCTTGAATGGAGAGCATTTATTTTAAAACTGTTAAGCTCAAGTATACACTTGATATGATATATTAATTACATGTTCACATACATATTCATATGTGTGTCACACACAGTGAGGACATGAATGAAGATCAAACAAAAGCCTGAATTGTTTTTGTGATGAAGTGGAGCTGATTTAACTCAGTTAAACCTTTGCTGACAATGGGGCATTAAACAAATATCTGTATGTTAGGTTGAAGTAATTTTATATCTTCAACAGATTTATTGAATTTGGTAAGTTTCACTTAATTATAACGCACAACTGAGTAATATTTAGATTCTCGCTGAAATAGAAAATGCTTTTTAAGCGGTTTTATGCAAATCTGTGATTAGCATTTCGATGACAGAATGACACTAATAATACAACAAGCAAAACAGATTGATTGTTTTAAACTAGTAGCACGTTCATCACTTTATTAAACAATGTTCAACCAAAATAAAAAGCATAAATAAGGATCCATTTTGAATTATTTTGGAATTCAGTGATATGAAACTTTGTTAAAATTTAATATTTTAGATATTTTTTGGTAGTTATATTTTAGTACATTCAATTTCTTGAGAAACATTCATTTCGACTCATAGCTGCCACTAACCTACCTCTCAACAAGGTAATCTGATTATTCATAACCTTTGTTAATAGATGTTGCATAATTTTCTGGATATGCTTTGATTGTGGTTCCACTTCAGCAGCACTTCTACTAAGCACCTGTGTAGAAATCTCTGTAAAAGTTGAAAAGAAACCTTCATCCAGAGATGAATTTGTTCTTTGGAGATTTGCAGATAGAGCCTTGTTTCCTCAAGCATTAAAAAAGGCTTCAGACTTAACTTCACAACAGCCTCTATTAAAAGTTACAATGTGCAATCATGCAATCTAATCTACTAATTCTGTCACACAGAGGAAGTTTATAAAAGTGATGGAACCGTTTTATCAGTCAGTATCACCAGCTTGGTGATAGTTATCAAACTTGGCTAACTAAAGTGAAAAGCCTAGTGTGACCTGAAGGAATGCATATCCCCCACTTTTAGATGTTTATTAAAATAGTTTAGTATATAAAAAAACAGACACAGGTAGAAAACAGGCAAAAACATTATAGCCTTCGCCTTAGTTGGCTGGTGCTAAAAATAAAAAGCTAAAAACTAACTGAAGTCCAAATATCAATAAAATTGTTTCCTTTTTTACATATTGGGACAATAAAATATTTGGTTCGGTGCCTGCAAATAAAGCTGTTATCATGTGCCATTAACTCCAATAAAAACAAGCAGGATGGTGAGAAGAAAAATGCAAGAAACCGCCCCCTCCCCAACTTTGATCACACTTTACGAAATAAAATTTACCGTCCAATCCAATTCATTACAAGTACAGCTGGGTCAGGGCCTTGAAGCAATTAAGAAAATAATTTTGATGGAGATAGTTTTCAACAACGGACAATGACTACTGTCATTTTTTCCTTAAAGCAAAGATTAAAGAGCCCCACAGGATTTGCAGGTAGCTTCAGTAATTACAAATTCAAACACAAAAAGAAGCAAACGCATTTTTAAAAGCACCTCTTTATACAGTACTACATAAAAAAAACAGTGTGAAGATAAACTACGAACTACTAATCTTATTGAGACAGGAATATAAAAACAGGACTACATTTGTTAACATTTTAAGAAGCAAAATAGTTTATCCAGTTACAGTCCATGCCAGTGAATTCCGCCTCAACGATAAAATACAATCAGTACTGTACGAGCTGTGGGCCTGCAGAGCTGGAGCCGTTATTTATTAAAGCGTGGAGGGATGACACCTACAGCAGATTGCCTTATTATTTATAATGCTTGCTGCGTGTTATGTGAGTGGTTTTACAATAGCAGCATGTGAGAGCACTACTGTGAAGAGATTCAAGTCAAAATGTCACAACTTCTCTTTTGGCATTTACTGACAAGTCGTTCATTTAGGGCTTTTCAAGTGATTTATGCAATTTATGCTGAATACTGAATGAAGTGCATTTAAAATTAAAGTGTTTGGAATTTGAAGAGACATTTTATTTTGATGTGCAGAATAGAAACATCCATTGGAAATTTTTGGTTTTATTGACTGCATTTGGTCTTTCGAGCTAAAACATTTTTTATTTAATTTCTTCTACAGCTATTGTAATGAAATGGTAACTTTGTTCAGTGACAAAGTTATGTTATATTTAAATATAAATGTTGTGATCCGACAATTTCCTTTTTTTTTGGACAAGAAGAATTGAGTTTACCCAGCTTTTCAATCATAGCTTTGCATAAATAAACCCAACCATCTGTTCAAGTGGGGGCATATATTCTTGGATTATTTACAGGGTTGTGTTTTTGGAATTAAGCCTCTTTTTTTTCTAACGTAAGAGGCCAACATTTTCACAACAAACTAATCATGTAATAGCCTGCAGGACTTGTGCACATCTTTTAAAAATGATGAACATGAATGTTTCTGTTTGAAATGTGACAAATGTTAGAAGGACAAACCCTTTCGTGCTGGAACACAACAACAAGAGGTATCATGCCAGCTTATTTGTTAGTACTGTAAGAAGGTCCTGGGGTCAAGTCCAAGGGGTTTCTTTGTGACTGTGTGGAATTTGCATGTTGTCCTCATGTTTGCATTGGTTTTCTCCAGGTACTCCAGTTCATTCCACAGTTCAAAACATGCATGTTTAGGCTGCCTTCGGGCCCAGGCCTTTATTGAAAACGAGATCTGTTCTCAGTGGGATTCACATGGTAAAGTAAACTACTTTTAATGACTTTAAAATACTCTTAGATTTAATGTTTACTCTTTAAATTCATTACAAGCCTATCAACAATAACTACATCATCAGTTTATAGTAATACTATTAAATGATCACAACAGATTTGATTACAGGAACGGTTTATTAACCTCTGAGTTTGCATTTCAGAAGCATTTTAGATAATTATTTTTTATTTTTAATTAACAAACCAAAATATAATTTTGGCATAATGTTGTGTGTACTTGTGTTTGTTTTCCAGCACCTAAAAACAGAAAAATACATCTGAGACAAACATACCGACTGAATATTGGACCAGTTTAGGATAATGTATCCAGTAACTTGAGGCTAACAAATGTTTTGATTAATTTGGACTCCAGTGGAACATTCCATGTTTAAAGTGATCAACATGACCCAAAACTCAACACATGACAAATGTTTAACACGTACTGGAGGTATCGTTTTCAATAAAACAATGATAAATCTCTGTTTAGATAGCTACTTTGGCTGATCAGGTTTTTTTTAGTGTGTTATTTATTAAGGATATTTATATTTATTTACACTTTGTTCCCGTGACAATTACAGGTTCGCTGCTGTTTGAAAAGGTAAAGCGTTGCATGAACGATAGCAATGACTCTGGCAAGTCAGACAACACGAGGGTGAATATATTTAGTCATTTTTTAAAGATGAGTCATGTTTACAGGGTTTGGTTGGTGGGCTGTTAAACTTGAAGTAGAAATAAAAAACAAAATCAATGGCCGTCTTTATGAAAGAGTTAAAATAAGAGGTGAAAGACTTTACTTTTTTTGACTGAAAAATAATATGGTACTGCTTTTGGGTTTTGGCAAATATATCCTAATTTTATCCAAAATCAGAACCAGGAAGCCTCACTGAATGTGAGCTACCCTCCTTCAATAACCCCTATTTATAATTCATGAAGTAATAGGATACATTCCTCACATCATGGAGTTTACCATGGAACATAGCACAGTGCAATATTCATGAAGACCTCAGGCAAGGATAAGCAATGCAAGGAACGACAATAAACCTATAGGGCTGAACGCTGCGTGAGTTGAAGCCTAACGTCTATTTGCCGTGGGCTTAAAAAACAACAAATCACCTGATATAGGTTGATGCTGCCATACATCTAACACACATCATACATATGGCAGAAAGCTGAGAACATTAAATATTTGATACAAAGGTTAGAAAATGCTCAGACCTCTCAGTGTATATAAGAACTCTGTTGAACTAATAACATTGTTGCATCAACAAATGCGTTGAAAACCAAAAAGACAGCCTGAAAATGGCTGTGTTTACACATTTGCACCCATCTTCGTTGTCAAACTGCTAATTTCCTAAATAACTACTTGTTTAGCACATATTATAAACTGAAGAATCATTTTCCTGCAGAAAGCTGACACTCAACTTCAGCCACCCACTTTGAAGCCCATTAAATGAGGACACAAAGTAAATTGCTACTTCAGCTTGTTTCAGGAAAGAAAAATGACAGTGGTGATGACTACACTAGGTTCAGGACAGAATAAATAATAAAAATGCATAATTCTCTATGGAATAACAGAAACATAAGCTCTGGAGCTTTATTGCACTCCGTCCTCATGAATGCAAAACTTTGACAAATCAGCGAAGGTGTTGGACAAGAGAGCAATAAAGTGGTGTCAGTAAAACTTTGTTGACATGAGATTTATTGGCGCCATGACAGCCATTGTAATCAGGGTTTCAATTTGAAACTGCTAGAAACAACACGGCTGCAGAGCTGTTTGTTTTACAGGCAGCATGAGAAACAGCATTAGTTCCCATCCTGACCTTTGTCCTCACCAGATTTTGCCTTCTAATTTGTCTAATTGCGTTCTGCTCCCAGGGGACATGACCTGCTTAGAAAACATCAGTGAAGCTGCGTCCAAGTCGGGTCAGAGTTAAAACAGCTCATGGCCTACAACCAGACCCGTTCTTCACATCAAGCCAACAATAAATTATTAAGCCTACATGTTGACTGCAGTCTGGACTTTGTAGCATTTACTTTTTAATAACACGAGCCTATAAACGGAGGATATCCATCTCTCAGACTTTTCAGGTTTTCATAACATTTTTTCCACTTCAACAAATGCTTTTAACGTATATAGACTTTTTGTTTGATAGTCATTGTTCTTGTAGTAATTCAAACCACTTTAAGGAGCAACTTTGTTCTAAGTCAGCTGATATAACAGTTTAATACTAGTTTTAATACATTTTTTTATCCCAGTTTAAGCCTTGTTAGAAAACTAATCTGTACACCAACACGGAGAAACTCCACAAAAGGTTAAACAAGACAATAAAAACAATTGCAAGTTTTATTTTTATCGTTATGAAGTACGATACAATATTGACTTGAAGACTGACAAATCTAAATACATTTTTTCCCACATCTCCATGGAGTAAGACTGGTCCAAAACCGTTACTCAAAACCATATTCAGAAAAAAACATTTTTCTATCCAAACGAGAATTAAACCCCCCAGGATTCTCAGCAACAAGCCATGTGGTCTTTGGCAAATGAGTTGAACCCTAAACAGCTTTTTTTTCTCTCCTATCCAGCAACCTAATATCATTTGTCAAGTTTCCGTGTTAACCAGCCGGTTCTTCAGAGGTACTGTTTCATGGTATCGTAAACTGCCGTGGCGTATTTTGACATCTGATAAACTTTAAACACATTAAATGTTACTTCAGCTCAGTTTGCTGGATCATATTTCATTGTTTCAGGATCATTAATAACGTAACCCCCCGTGATGTTTTAATGGAGAGAGCTATTTTCTGTCTGAATCCCCTCTGAGTAAAAACAGTGTGATGACTGGAGGTCCATGAATGTCCTCAAAGTTCTTCATTAGGCCTGACCACTCTTCTTAAATCTCTTGGGATTTTAGTCCACACTGACTTCATTTAAATTATAGATTACTGCGGCATTTCATTCAGCGGATTAGTTTATATTTTCCTTTTAACTGTTGGTATGGAGAAAAACTTTTGTATGAGTGTATTATATTTATTCATTTTAATTTATTGCTTTATTTTGCTGTTCTGTATGTTTGGAATTCTGTTTATGTGTTCCACGTAAAAAAAAATCAAAACAAAATCTGCATTTAAATAAATCAGCGGCCCACAGTGGCCCAACAAATCAATGTTACTAAAACAAGACATGACAGCTGAGCCAGAGGGGGGGAGAACTGACAAGTTTAGACAACAAATCTGGATCTTTGCATCACTTCTTATTCCTAAATAGATTATTCATTTCATTATGAAGAAACATTTAGAGGAAAAAAAAAAGAAAGGTTTGCTGCAGGAAAAAAATGTTAGCAAGCAACAAAATCTTAATGCTCAACAAATGTGTTGGGGATGACTCATCAGCATACCTTTGCTCAAGTTTTTAGTAAAATTAATTTGGTGGTTCATGAGATGATTTACTAACAGCAGCGTTGACCGTGTCAGAGTTTTAAGCAAACTGTTATCTTTTTGATTTACAGTCCCTCTGATTGAAAACATCACATGTACCCTTTCATGCTTCACTAAAATATTACAAATTGATGTATTAGCTTCTTTTTAGCCTTTTGTTTTCTGATTGCAACTGGTGAACCTTTTAAATCATAATCAGCATTCAGCTGTTCTTTTCCCCACATGCAGAAACAAAATATGTGAGTATAATGGTCTTTATATTTGCTGCATTATAAATCAAATGGTATTCATGTTGCATTATGTTCTTATGAACACCTGTGCCACTTTTTCGCTCTGTCAAAAATAAAAGGTCTAATGTCAGGTAAAGCATTCTCATGAGTGGGAGAAATTACGACTTGAGTATTTGAAGCTCAGACTCCCACAATTTGGAAATATTTCAACTTGAGGACATTTTACTTTTTACTTCCAGCAGCAGCAGCTCTTCCTACAAACATCTGCTGAGCACATCTCGCTTGAAAAGACTGAATCATTGTAAATTCTCACTGAAAACTCAAGAGGACACCTCTGCTCATGCACTTGCACTCCCCCACGCTTTTTCCTTTTCCTTTTTATTTTTTTATTTT
>JAVKLF010000161.1:16615522-16627354 GCA_034783495.1 Millerichthys robustus | reverse complement strand
GTTTTTCACGGGGACGGTTACTTTGTATTCTTGGTTAGAGTCGAGTAAACGTGAGGATTAAAATTAGCTCTTGTGTCGTCAACATTATTCCTCTGCACAAGACCCTCTGAAAGGATAATTGCTGCAGTGGCCTTGTGCCACACAAACCAGTGTTGTCTTTTTGTTTGTTTGTTTAATTGAGAAACATTTCACTTCAAGATGTTTTTAAATGGAAAACAATCCATAGCCATTCAAAATTATAAGCAAGTTTAAGAGCCCCCTTTTTTTTTACCACTTTCTTCAACTACATTCTGGACGCTTTGCTAAGTGGAATTATGATCTAAGGCTCTGCTGCCATCTTGTGGTCAACGTCAGAATACACAAGTTTATTCCAGTCTACCTGCAACATGTTATGCAACAACCCACTGGCCTGCAAAGACAAAAAGTAATTGTCCTCGAAGTTTTTACCTGAACAGTTTTTCTAAATCCTTTAAAATTTCCATTAGCATGATACAGTTTCAGAATATTTGTGTAGTGTGTTTGTATCCATTAAAAAAAAAAACACGAAGCAATTACGGTGTTCGGTTTTACCCAAATCTTAATTCTGGGAAAACCAGTTCCCCATAGTTTAAAATCAAGTTACTTTTGAAAGTTTGGTTTATTTGAAAAGACTCAACACAATGTTAGTTTTTCACAAAGTTAGAAGACTGTGTATTTTCAGAACGTGAATGCACTTTTTTTTTTTTTTTTTACCATCACCAAATTAATTCAGTGACTTGGTGTTTCAATCAATCGAGCAGTAATTGAAATTCGTTACCTAAAGTATTAAATTACATAAAATTCCCAACATCTAAAGCTTTTAGTGGTCTTCATCAATTTCATTTATTTCTTCTTCATATCATTAATTTACTGCAAAGTAATCGTATTTAGAGCTTTGAACGAGCTCTTTCTAGCTCCAACTGTCCATCATTATCTGTCGTTCACACCATCTACATGCTGTTACAGATTTCTTTGAGACTAACTGAAAACTCTAGAAACCAAAACCTGTTTCATACTAAAACAATTATTTGCTGCCACTTTTAACACTTCAAATGTTAAAGAAGAAAAAAAAAGTACATTTATGAATCCAAGACAGACAAAGGTAACGTGCCACTGTCTCAACAACTAAATCTTTTAAAAAATGTTTCCCAAATCCCATTACCTTAAAATGTTGAACTCCGTCAGCACCAGAACCCAGCAAGAAGAAACAGCCTTCTCACCCGTGTGCCTTCTGTCCATGGCTCTCCATCCTCCTCTAACCCATGTGCTTTAGTAGGTGCAAGGAGGTGATTTTACCGCAGTGCGAGAGTGTATGAGTGAGTGTATGAAAAATATTAACAAAAGATCACTAGTGGGTGCAGGGAATTGAAGAAAAATAAAAAGATTGATGGGTTGACCTGTGGAAAGTGTGCGACCTTGAAATCCTGGAGAACATGGACACCAAAACAGAATCATTCCATGTACATTCCATGTGCAAAGCTTGCTACTTAATCAATATTTTACAAATACACAAATATGTTGTGTTTCGTAAAAGCTTTTGGTTCTATTTATCTCCTCAATATACAAGGGTTAGTACATGTCACATACTCCTTTCTATCGATGAGTGGAAAAAAAAAAACCCAAACACCTTCAGAAATGGTGTGGTTCTTTGGCTGAGTCACTCCATCTGTTTGTCAGTGATTTGAATTGGTCCAGTGATCATATTCAGTGGTTCTGACTAACAAACATTAGCTGGTCCTTATCGACAGCCTCTGAAGTGTTGAAGTGGAATGAGCTGTAGCTCCGGCTTCCTGTTGTTTACTTTTGAAGAAAAAGTGTACAATGACACTGATTGTAACTCTGCTCTGGCTCTTAAATACGGCATAATGTTTGTGCTTTTGTTTCCGGAGACCAAACAAGTTTTCTTGTTTTCTTTTTAAATCAAAGACACTATTTAGCCACCTTTAGGAAGGCTAAGAACATGTAAAACATGCCTGTCATGTCTGTAGTCCTCTTTGTTTTAATCTAAAACTTACAGCAAACCAACAGACTTTAACCACTGTGAACACAGGTTTATAGAAAAGTTGCTTATTTTTTGATGACAGTAATAATGTTTCCACATTAGAGGCCTATCTTTTTGTTAATGCACCACTGTCACGACTTCATTTATTTTTAGAGATTCAGTATAGGTTGATGCATATAATTATTTTTAAATCTGATAAAACACCATTAAAGTGTTTTACTGTAAAGCTCACTTTTCGTTTTTCTTAGACCAGACTTAAAACAGCCAATTCTGGCACAAACAGCTCACTGCAGCGGCCGTGAGGCACCCTGTTGTCGGCACGGGCTCCTGTGATGTGGATGAGGCCTGGGAATGTTCTGTCTAATCAGATTTGTGATACAGCCTTACTCCAGAGCCCCTAGAGCCAAACTCTGCCTGAGGCTAGGAGACGCTCATCTGTACAAGCTGCAGCAGCACCTTGCAGACACACAATCGCCTGTACAAACAACAGAGATCAGAGTTTTGTTTAAACTTTCAGTTTCTCAGCACAATGTTATGATTTCCCTTTCCAGTATTTGCATAAGCCATAATCAGTACTTAAGCTTCAGTAGTAAACTCTGACATTTATCCAGTAAAAGGATTTTAAAGTCAAATTGTATGAAGGAAAAAAAAAGACAAAGACCATAACTTCATAATGGCTTCATCTCCTGAAGACCCGGTGGCTGCTATGATGATGCTAAATGACAAGAGAAGCGCAAATCAAAAGTCAACTTTCTTCAATGTTTTATAAGATGCAAATTGAAAACAAAGGAAGTTTTCTTTATTTCCGTTCTTTTTATACATATACACATCTATCACCTTTCTGTAGTTGATGCACTAGCTGGTGACACTTCAAAAAATGAATAGAACAACAATAATAAAAAGATATCTTAATATAAAAAGTGTCAACTTGAAATTGAGTTTGAAGTTGTGTAAACTTTATATTTTCAGAGTCCACTGGGAGGTCTAAGAATGGATATGTTTTCCAGGAAATGGGTAAGTAGCTGAATTTAAACAATATATCCGGAGACTCTACTTCTCTGCAGACTCATGCCTTCTTATGAACATAATATAATCTATTTTAAAGTAAAATTCATCTTAATCATTTTCTTCTTTTAAGCTAGAGATTAATACACATCAATATATTTAATCAGTCCTTTATGCTGATGTCGATGTGTCTGACTGCTCTCTGATGACCCATTTCACGTGCTGCTAAACCCATTCAGTCCACTCGGTGTGTGTTGGGAGGTTAATTAATAGGTAAATAACAAGGCAGATGATCTCTGAGTCAATGAAGGGGTGAAAGAATAATAATAGCTTAAAGCTGTGCTTGTGAAGGGTTAATTATCTAATTCTGCTGCAGTTTCTCTCCCTCCCATAAAACCCACAATCACGAAGCCATATTTATCTTCCATACAAGGAAGGAATTTACGAGAGGCTGCTGTTGTTATATTGCAGCACGTCTGGTTTAAGGGGGATCTTTTTATTGGCTCTCTCCCTCTTGCTGTGTTCTTGTCAACAGATGGCAAAGAGGTGGGAGGGCGAAATAAATTGTCCTTTACTGGAGACACCGTTAATATGAAGAGCATCTGAACATTTTACTCAAAAATGAGTTTTATGTCCGTGTGATGACCATGCAGCAGTGTCTGATCTTTACCAATATTTTTTGATGCTCCAATGTTTCGATTATGTCAGTCTTAATGAATATACTAAAACTTGGTTGTTTGACCTACAGATGTGCAGGAAGAGGAGGAAGATGTTGGTGGAGGACTCACCAACCACCAACACAGAAAGCTGATATGAAAATGAAATCAGTATTTCAGGTGTGAGTTTAATCTTAACAGAAACACATACACGTTTATTCGATCGTAGGATTTTTTTTTTTTTTCATATATTTGTTATAAAACTGTTAAGGCATTGATTGAACCTGAAAACAGAAATTTAGGAAAGATGTTCAAAGTTAAAAACTGTGACTCTAAAATCTCATTTTACTGATTTTCTTGTGCTGCAAATTCTGAAGGACCCGGATTTGGACTATTAAACACAACAGGAAAATGAAGGTTTCATTTTTAAATCAGTGTAATATTTATTTATTCATTCTTTTATTTAAATCATTCATACTGTACCTGTGACACTAAAAGCTTATACCTTTCTCTTACTTTTATACAACTTTTCCCACTTTCAGACAGGTGTGTAAACTGTAAGCATGTGTCACAGACATTTTAATTTATGACGAGCAATTTGAAATACGTACTTTTGAAATACTGTACTTGTTTCTCCCTCCAGTACATACAGCCCATGAACTTCCAGGAGGAAGTGAGGGTCTCACAGAGACTTGGACAGCTTTCTGGCTCAGGCAAGCATTCTTTTGGATGAAAACGCTACCACTCTGGATGAAGTCCTGAGGCAAATGTTTGCTCACATGGTGGAGGATGGCCACGGCAGCTGTGATGTGGAGGAGGTGGTGACCTCTTTGTTTACAGATGCCTGAGGGAAAGACATTAATGGTGAGTAAAACGTGCTAGGAACAGCACTTCTCATCATTTAAGGACAAAACACATATATAAATGTCTGCATAGCATTTTAAGAGACTTATTTGCATTGTTTTGTGTTTTCCCAAGTTCACCTTCTGTCAGAAACGATTCAGGGTGTGACTGCAACAACATTACCAGCAATCCTGGCTTTGCATTCTGTGAGTTCTTGTGCAAACTCAACATTCCTTGAATTGTTTTAGAATTCAGCTGTGTTCATCCCTCAATAGCAAGGTTTCACTTCTACATTATACTTTCTATTTGAAAATAGCTGAATTTATTTGTTTGCATAAAACAAAAAAGTTAAAAAGGCAACATTTTTCATTGAAAGTGGTATACTCTGCCCTAGCAAAACGCTTAAAAATCAATTTGTTTTCTTTAAAGCTCCAATGTGTGTAAACTGGAGAGATGTCGTGTGCGTTGCTCGCTTAGAGACGCCACAGAACTGGGGAGTCACCTGCTGTGAGGCTCGCTATGTTGTTCTTATTCTCACTCCACCTAGAACGGTAAGGTTAAGGTTTAATTAAAAAATAAAAAAATACAAAATAAATGTAGCTGGATTTCTAAGCTTTCGATAGCATGCTTAAAGATTTGCTACGAGGTTTACATTTCTGGCTTGTTACAAGTTAAGATGATAAAAAAAAACAAGTGCTTATGACTTGTTGAACAATTCATCAAATGCGTCAAATGAAAACTTTTCAGAATGTTGGTTATTTTATGTTACCAAGTCTGCCCTGCAGAGGAGTAGCAGGAGGACAGTTGTCACTGGATACAACTCCTGCAGTGATAACAGAGAGGCCCACCAGGCATGCTCACACAGTTTAGACTCATGAACTGACCTAACACATCAGTGCACTGTGGGGAAGCTGTAACAGTGGCAAAACCCAAAATGTCAACTCTACAAAATGATCTTAAATGACCAGCAGGAGCCAAATATGAACGTTATTGGTGTCAAATTGAAAACGTTAAATCATGGCTCTTGGGGGCTGTTCTGTCAATTGTTCATTTCATAGAAATTTTTGTTTGTTGGACTGCTTATTTGTTGTAGCAATGCTTCTTGTCAATAAGTCATATACCATTAGAAAGATTGGCAATTTCCCTTTTAAAAGATGCCACATTTGTAAGACATCCATTTGTGGGATGAGCAGTAGAGCCGAGTATGAGTTTTTAATCTGCCAAATCTTCTCTGCCAGCTGATTTTGTTGCTGCTATTGACTCTTGTTTTGAGTTTCTGTCAGGCATAGTTCTGTAGCATAGTTATAACAAAGAAATTATCTACCAAACACAAATTTCCTTGCTTTTTGTGCTGTTTATATATAGAAAAACAGACATGCCCCAAAACTATTATTATTATTATTAATATCATTATCATCATTTTACCTTTAAAAATATTCAAACCTCCATTTCATATTTTTGCCATGGGTTGTACTACTGCAGCACTCTGCTAAAATAGTGTTTGTTAAGCCTTTTTGCCTTGTCATTTTTATATTTTTCAGAAAAGCACCAAAACAGCCATCGAACTCGGTAGAACATTTTCTACAAAGTTCTCTGACATTTCCTTCAGGCAAAAGCTTTTGGAGACCAAAACCCAGGAGGAGTTCTAACAGGAGCTGGTCTTTCAACGACAGCAGCTCTCTGTAGTCAACGAGAAGCTAGTCAAAGAGGAAGTAGAGAACTCAAATCCACTCAAAGGAAAACCACTTCAGGTGTGAAATTAGAGCAAAAAAGACATAAACCAGGCAGTTCTGTATTGAAATTGGTGTAGAATTTACTGAAGTAAAAAGTCTAGCAAGATAAACAATAGATGCCAAAACTCAACAACCTAAAAATCTACTGAAACATAAATCTATTTGACAGAGTTATTTGTACAAACAACTTTATTTACTGCGAGGTCTCTCCAGATGTGGAGACCACCCCTATCTCTTTCTGACTCTACCCATGCACATAAAGATGTGGGACAGTAAAGTAGT
Organism: Millerichthys robustus; assembly: GCA_034783495.1. NCBI lineage: Eukaryota > Metazoa > Chordata > Actinopteri > Cyprinodontiformes > Rivulidae > Millerichthys > Millerichthys robustus. Next base: position 16,620,815 of record JAVKLF010000161.1, on the reverse strand, counting down.
TCAGTCAAATTATTGGAAAATCCTGTTTTCACACTCTATTAGCCGGGCATGTGGAGCGAGGAGCAGCTGGGCTACAGAATTACCAAAAAGGCTGCCAAGCCTTCCATAAAGCTGAGGACAGAATGTGTGCAGTACTGTGGATGAACAACTTTATTATGTTACATTTTTTAATTAAAGGGTATAGGAACACTGGAATAGCCCTGAGAGAGGAAGCATGTATTTGGCTTGAAAAAGTACTGCAACTAACAACAGGTTGTTCTTACACCTGGTGTCCCGATGAAGATGAAAACAGCATTTAAGTATAGGCTGACTGCTGCCAAGCCAGATTTTTTAAAACTATTATTCAATTCCAAAATATTTGTTTGACTTTATATGTAATTTATGTTTATTGCTTTGAGTCAAAACACTCAGAAATTCTTCTTTTTGTCTGTGCAAATTCTCAATTATCCAGGTCATCCCAACAGCAAACAGGCTTAAATCTGAGGCAACCGGCCAGTTGCCTCTGGTTTAAGCCTGTTTGCTATCCTTCTTTTTATTTGTTATGTAAGGCAGGATTTTTTTCAATGCAGGGTTTTCTTTAAATCACTTTTCTCTGTGGGTAAAGTAGACTAACTATCACCTCAGATAGATCTGTTTATATTTTAACAAAGCAAACTAAGAACAGAAATTTAATTTATGCAATACTTTACTCAAACAAATGCATGCAAGCAATGATAAAGTATGAGCAACGGCAGTTACCTATGTTTGGAAGGTAAAATAATGTCCCAAGTTTATTTATCAGATGATTTGAGTTTTCATCTGTTATTCTTAAACAATAACGTATTATCTCCAATTAGTTTTAAAACAAGCTTTCCAGAAGGTGATGTAATATTCCCTGAATTAAATATTTTATGTTTGCTGAATAAGTTCTGACTTTTGCCCTGCCTTGTTCTTTATAGTACCGTGATTTCCTCAAAGCCGGTAAAGGGATTTACGATGATCTCCGTCGCAGACTGCCTCTTTGTTCTTCGGACTCCACAGATGGTATAAAAAAAAAAACAAAATACTGTTTTTGCAGACATGCTTGTATTGTAGAGTTTTTATACCTTTGATAAATTCAGTTATTAGGTATAACGGGGAAAGACCGCTGTCTGCTCAAGTATGCCACCACTGCTATCTTCCTCTATATTGCCATTTTACTTCCTGCCATTGCCTTTGGCTCACTGAATGATGAAAGCACAAGAGGGGAAATAGGTAAAGATGCTGTCTTTGATTTTGCCGTTTGAAGTATAAAACACTAACAAATACAATGCATTGAAAGTGGGTTTAATGAAAACTGACATGCACTAAATTTTGGAGGCTACTTTCTGTTTTGGCAGATGTTAAGAAGACCATAGTTGGCCAGAGCATTGGAGGAGTGATCTATGCTCTGTTTGCACCTCTTGTCATTCCACTGACCACTGCACCACTGGCCATCTTCATTAGTATCAAAAAATAAAGAAAGGATTAAAAGTGCCATCTATACAGGAATTCTCTAATTCCATTAAATAAATAAAAAAAGAGTCAAAGCTGCTAATGTAGAGCAGACAACATACAGAGTAACAACTTAATTTGATTTAGGCAAGGCAGGGAATATAAGGACAAACAAATGTTGCTATCGTAAAAGGTAACTAATGTAGAATAACACGGTTACATGCAAAATGTCTGAGCATACATGATATTCTGTGTAGAAGTTGGGTAAGATTCTTTGTTTTACATCAAAGTAACTGTGAAGCTTAGCCTCACTTGACATCTTCAGTAACTCTGCGTGACATTTTAAAAATGCCTTGCTGTTCGGAACAAGTCATTAAATATTTTTCCCTGAGCATTTAAATGAAAACGTCCTGTGAACATGAAACGCATTTAGGAGTCAGTGCCTGTGCATGTATTGTGTGTATAATTTATAGTTATCAGGGGTATCTGTGATGACTACGACCTCGACTTTGATGCTTTCTATGCCTGCATCGGTTTATGGAACAGTTTCTTCCTTATCCTTGGAGGCCTGTTCAATGTCAGCCTGCTGATGAAACTCTTCAAACGGTGAATGCACAACAAGAGTCTCTTTTAAATATTTTAAAGTCGAACTTTTACATAAATATATAAAACAGGCATCATCTACCATCCTCATGGTCTGCAATTTTACTGAAATACACAATTTGTTTGTTAAGACTTGATAATGTTTAAAAGAAGAAACAAGCAATTGAATAAGCAGTTTTATGTTTAGTCTTTTGTTTCATCCTTTCCATCTTGTCTCTTTTCCCCACACAGTTTTTGAGCACTTCTACCATGGGCCAACACTGGCAACCACAATCAAAACGGTGGCGCTTCAAGAGATAAATGAGATTCTGGATAAATTTGAGAACCAGATGACAAACATGCTTGAGAATCCTACTGGGAACTTGTCATTGGCTGGACATGGTAAAGGCCAAATGTCAGTCTTTACTCATGTCTTCCTGCCGGAGTCTTTGGTAGAATGCACAAGAGAAAGACCCATTCTCTGCCTGCTGCTCATGTTGGGGACTCTATGGTTGGGGTACACTCTATTTCATCAAGAGGAGGTACAGTGGATCCATAAGCTTCTGCTTATAAAGTAATGACTTCATGAGATTTATTTAATTCTGTCTCTTCTTCTCTTATAAGTAGAGCTTCTAAAATCATCTTTGTGTGAAAGACACAGTTCCTGCAGTCAGTGCCAACATCAAACTGGAATGAATACAGTAATAAAGTATTAAAGTACATTCTGCTTTAAAATTGTATGCCAAAGCAAAACAAGCCCGACAAGAGTGCATGTTAAAGGTAGTGGAGCATCTGCTGTTACTTTCAAATAAAAGTGCTACGAAAACCATTTTTTTCCTTACTTGTGCCTGGAAAAGGAATAATGAACGTTTATTATAATGGTCATTTTTAAAATATTGATGATCTTGAGAGAATAAGTGTTCAAAGTACAAGCCTGAATTAGATGCAGGAAACTGATTCAGTTTTAGATTTGAATATTTATTATATTTATTTGCAAGGATTACCACAACTATTTCAGGCCTGGTCCAAAATACTCTACAGGTCTACAGAGACCTGAGCAAAACAGCTGTGAGCTACGTGTCACAAAGTATTATATTCAAGTCATACCTCCTGAAATGAAATCATGGTAAATGAAGAAGTTCCCTTTCCTGTCAGGGTACTGAACTCTCTAACATCAGTTCCTGCGATGGTACGATATGAAAACATTAGGTGTGAGTTTGTTTTTTTAGGGTGAGGCGAATGTTAACCAACATAGAACTTGTTGATAACTTTAGAAGCACAGTGAAAATCAAAAGCATAAAGACAAGATGATTGCACTGTAGTTGGACATAACATCTCAGTAATAAATATGTATAAGTGAAGTGCATATAATATAAATCTGGGGAAATGTAATGTACAGTTCAAACTGGGAATCAGTTGAGCCATCGTGTAAAATGTCAATAAAATCAGTTTGGGATGATTTCCAAAATTTAAATCTCAAATTTATTCACTTTACCCTGCATTTGTGGCTGGCATGGTGAACTGTACTTTGAGATGAAACCTCATTTACTTTTGTGTAAAAATTGAAATAGGTGTATATTAAGAAGTGTATTTCTTTTAGTATGATAAAGTGTCTACTGCTGTGAGACTACTTGTAGATTTTTTTTCCTAGAATAGTTGTAAAAATGTTTAAAAGATGTGGTGTTTCATTTCCCTACAGCCCATATTTGAATAATAAAATCTGAGAAGTGGTGTCTGATTGCGCTTTGCCAATCTCCTTGCTGATTTTCTCCTTCGTTGGTTCCTACCTTTTCATTGACGTACAGCGTGAGTACAGTTCATTAAAACATGATTAACCATGAGATTTAAAATCACAACATCTTTTAAGGATTCAATGTTTCTGTGTGTTTTGATGTTTGTTAAATGTGGAGGTAATTGTTGTTTAAAAAATAGACTTTCCAAGCAAGAAAGATTCTAGTTCATTTATTATTATTAAATATGCAAATTTGCAGATATGAGTTTTTTTGTTTCCTTTTTCTTCTGTCAGTTCCTGTTTTCAGTGTCCACGATGGTCCCATCTTCACATATCCGCCGTTTGAAAAACTGACAGGAAAGCGCAGTCGGGTTAGGGTTTCTTCTCGCTCTGCTCATCTTTATTGACCAGAACATTGTCATTTCTCTCGCACACGTTCCAGAACACAAGTAAGACTCTGTGCTTTCTTCTTTGAATAAAATTACATGGCAAAAAAAAAAGATAAAAGTCATATCCTATCTGTATGTTCGGTTTGTTGCTTCAGGTGAATTCAAGCAGAAGTACTGCTGCTTTTATACTGACAAAACAAGTTGAAACTTTCCTGCTCTGTGTTATTGTGTGTACATTTGCACCAGGTTGTTAAAAGGCACAGCGTTCCACTGGGAATTAATGCTGACTGGCTTCATCAACATCCTCATGTCTTGCCTGGGGTTGCCATGGATGCATGCTGCCTTCCCACATTCCACCCTACACGCCCGTCAGATTGCCAAAGTAGAACATCACGTAGAGACAGGACACTTCTACACAACGGGAGTAAAGATAAAACAAGGACAAAAAAAGAAGCTTGATAAATCTTTTTAATGCTCTATATGAAAGACCTGCAACAGTCAGGCCTCATCGTTTTGCTTTCTGAAATGACCGTACGACGTGATGCTTTTATTCCCAGTTATTTCAAAAACCCTTGGTAAAATGAATACAAATAAACAGGAAAGCAAACAACATATATAACAGATTTTGTTGTTTTGTTGAAAAATGACTTTTTGTATTACACTTTTTGCTGTCTTGAACCTGAAAACAAGACAAGCTTGTCACTTTCTGGGCTCTGTATAAATTCTTTAAACCCAGGAAGGAAAACGTCTCTCTGAGCTAAACTGTCCTGTCATTCTCTTGCTTGTCCCACAGCTAAAATGAAGCTGGTTTCTTGTAATCAAGATAGCACACGCTCTATAAAGACAAGAAACACTAAACAGGCTGAGTACTCGTCCTGCCTTCTTTTTGTCCTAATAGGATCGTCAGTGTGAAAGAGACGCGTCTCACCTCGTTAGCAGCCTACATCCTGATTGGCCTGTCTGCATTCATGCCGCCAATGTCATATAGCGGTTTGTGGTTTGAACCCAGGATGACTCGGGACAAGGTGAACTCCATGAATAAATGAGATTTATTGTAACAGAAAACAAAATGCTGACGAGGCAGCTGAAAACAAACAAAAGGCGCTCCGAGGAGGAAGACTACAAAAATACAAAATAC
>JAVKLF010000161.1:16601846-16614312 GCA_034783495.1 Millerichthys robustus | reverse complement strand
GAATAGAATAGAATAGAATAGAATAGAATAGAATAGAATAGAATAGAATAGCTTTATTGTCAGGTGAGCAGGAAGAACTTACCAAGAAGGCTGTTTGATTTTTCTGTTTCCTATTTCTGCCACTTGCTTCTACTCCGTATTCTCTTAAGCGACAAGTTTCTAAGTGAACAAAACAAAAAACAACAACAAAAAAAAAAGAGTAAACTCGCAAATAAAAATGTGTTTTTTTTTATTTATTTTCAACATAATACACACAGGATCAGAACAAAACTGATCTGAATAAACGGAGTCTCACTCCTGTCTGTAGACGTCTTCTCCTCCCACCCACTATATTCGGCGTGTACCTCAGAGGAAGGTACACTATGTCACTGGGCTGCAGATAATCCAGCTGGTCATCCTGTGTGTGTTTGGGATGTATCCTTTGCCCTACATGAAGATGGTTTTCCCTCTGTTGATGATCATCCTGGTCCCTGTCAGGTGAGTTTAATTACTGAACACTTATCCACACTAAGAATATCGCTTTTTAAACAATCCATATAACCACGTCTTGTGCTTTGCTCAGGACCAGCTTTCTTCCCCGAGTGATTGAAGCCAAATATCTAGACATCATGGATTCCCAATACATCTAGAACAACCTGACAACATCGAGACAAGATGGAGAATTGAAAGGAAGAGACTTAAAACCAAATTTTTGCTGATAAAACAGACAAGACAAGACGTTTGCACTTGGGCCAAAAATTCCAATTGACCAACATTTTCTTTTTAGTTGTTCACTTCACATTTACCATAGCTGTACCTGGCTTTAATAAGCAACATAACGGCATCATAATTTTGTTTCTTATACTCCTCGGTCTAAAAGGGAGTTCATGTGATTTTCTGTAATATGTAACTTTTTGCAAAATATGGGTAAAAATGGTATTTTCATGTCAGGTATATTTTTGCAATCAAACTGAAGTTACACTGACTAACATTTCACTTGAACTCAAATGACTTTTTGTAAGCAGTGTAATAATTTAACATAACTGGGATTTGCTGTTTTTTAAGTTGTATTTTAGAAGTAGTAATAGAATCCAAGAATTCAATAAGAAGTGCATTTTTTTCCAATGAGAAGTCACATAATGTGTTAAAATGTATCTTTGGAAGGCATTAGTAAGGTCTTTGACAATATTCTGAAATAAATAAAAGCATTCAAATGAACTAAATGATCTTACCATATCATAATCTTATTTTAATTCAGTTTCTCTGACTTGATAAAGAAATACCAAGACGTTTCTTTGCATGCAGGCTGTTGGTATTCTCCCCCACTGCAGCACACCAGGCTGCCTTGTACTGCTGTAATACTTGGCTTTAAAATTCCTCCAATAGATGGCAATATTGTTTCATATCCTGGGACTTCTGACCTTACATCTGGCTGTTGGTGTGTTCCCATTACATTACAAAGAAGAAACACAAATGTCATCCTTCATCTAGTAAGAGAAGCAGTAATAATGAAGTTTAGACTAACCAGATATGAAGCCAGAACAGTATCCTAAAGGTCACCAACTTTACATGATCAGTCATTTAATTTGTGTTATTTGTTTCACACAAAGCCATTTTATAAGAGGGGTTTGGCTGCTTGGCTGCTTTTGTAAATGATTATTCAACACTTATTCCATTACCTGGTTCATGATGCCTTCTTTTTGTTTGTGTTTTACCTGCCTGCTCACACTAATTTGGTTACACATTTAAAAAATTCACCTGTTGGTTTTAACAAATGGCAAAAAAAACAAGTTTTCTTTAGAATGGGAAACAAAAATCCAATAAGCTAAAAGAATGACTAAAACAAATGAGCACAGCAGAACAATGCATTTGAGTTTTATAATTAAGTTATCTTTAACAAATAATTTAAACATAAATTCTGAGGTAGGATTCATGCATGTCTTGATTTACTTCAGTAACAGAACTCTAATAAGAACACAAATTATTCTGATATTTGTCAAAAAGGTTGAAAGCAGACCCTGATGACCTTCGAGCTTAGCCCTTGAGGTCCAGTACGCTGATCAATTTTTTGGCCCGAGAGTGAAAATCCTGAAAATCCACACAATCCTGCCACGGCTTCAGTGAGATTGGTTCCCTGAAGGGCTTTGAATCCTATGAGAAAACAGAGGAAGAGATGATATAGCTGCCACCCCAGGGAGATATTAGCCTCCTGGACATCATAGAGATGCTGTCAATTAATTTGCCATCATACAACTTGAATTTTCATTTGTCTGCCAGCTACACAGAACACCCTCTGCCTTATCTGAGATGTCTGCCAAATAAATTGTGGTTTTGTCTGTGCAGGTGGCGCCCAGTATCTTCATTAGGCTTTCCCTGCGCATTTCTCATAGCCTTTCGGCACCTGCATCACCGTGTCTAGCTGTCTTCTACCACACATTAAAAACTGTGTCACCAGCAGGGTCTGTGTGCCCCGGATACCCAATGAAGCCACAAAAATCCCAACATTCCTGCAGAATGCCTCTGACACCATTCAGCCCTCTGTCTGACGGTGCAGGACAGCTCAGGAAAATGAGCCTCCTTCTCTCAGATACATGAAAAAGTGCAGCTCATGATTATTTTCTCACACGTGGGTGCAGAGAATATACATTTGACCCCATGGCTTGTGTTTTACTTTTTTACATACAGGAATTTATGACCTACACTTGAAAGTAAAAAGAAAAGAAGAAACGACCTATTGTTTTAAAGCTTTTACATATCAAGGCATAATAAATTAAATGCATATTTTGATTTATAAAACAAATAAAATGGTAATATTTTGTAAACTCAAGCTTGGAAGAAAAACACCTAAAATCTTAAATGCTGTCAGCATGTATTAAATGACAACCAGGAGGCTCATTTACTGTTAGAGCATGCCAAGACTGCACCCCACAAAAAAATACATTTTAAAAGTAGATTTTTCTCCAACAAAACTTGAGGTACTTTTAGGCCTATTTAATAATTCTTTTTAGCATTCAGTAGAATTTTATTGAATCTGTTAATTCTTGAGTTTGAGGCCAGCAGGGTGACACATGCATGCCTCCCATGGTCAGCTGCCACTGCCCATTAGACAACCAATGGTTAGACGCCACAAAAAAAAAAAAAGACTTTCACACATAAATTAATGCAGACACTCTCACACATGCTCTCACCTCCCAATGTTCACACCTCAGCTTTCAATTCATTTTCGCAATGCTCACACTCATATCTTACTTGTTCGCCTAAATCTGCTGAAGAGGGCAAGCCTCTACATGACAGCGTGTCCCGTTGGTCGGGCTGATGAAAATGAAAGTGGCTAAGGTGGCAGTCGAGACACATATTTACCACTTAAGCTGCTATAGATAATACACAGGATCTTGCCTTAATAACTAGGTTGTTGAAGCCTGGCATGGACGTCAGGATGCATTTGATCCATCGTGGAAATCTGTCTGGTTTATCAATACTGACAATGGAGCTGTAGCTGTGTGTGTGCAGCCAGTAGATAAGCAAAGAGGATTGGGTTTGGATTGACAAACCCTGTGTGATGCAGAGAGTCTCTGTTGACAGAACACTAAAAAAAAAGCAGTTAGGTACAAATCATGCAGCATATAAAAGACCAATCATGAGCTGAAGCAGAAGTTGCATTTATATTCTAACTTTTACTTTTATCCATATTTTTTGCAGAAACCCCCCACTCATGTTTGTGTTGTAAAAAGAAGCTTGAGTCAGAAGACAGACTAAGAGCAGATTTAGAAATCAGTCGAACGGTGGTGACAAACTTAAGAAGTTAAAGCAGGATGCAGCTCGAACACGTTGCTTTATTTATAAAAATCAGGCTTACTGAAAGCCTGAACAAGCAGTGACACCCAGCAGCAACCACACACAGAGCACAAATACATACATCAGTTATGTGTACATGTGGACTGGTGATATTATTAGAAGATAAAAGCTGCAAAATGCAGAAACAGGGCGCCGTTTTCACATTGTCTGTGAAGCATCTGAGAGCTCTGAGTTCTACCCCCTCGCACCCCCTCCAACTGAAACACGTTCCCACGACAATGCTTACTACTCCACATTAAGCTGCTTTAATGACTGGGTGAAATATATACAAAAGTGTTTTTCTTTGTGCGGAAACAGTGCAGAGATTCTTGCCACAACACCATTTATCATCAAAACTGCATTTTTGTGTGAAACAAAGACGCTGCAGAAAGTTTGAGGTAGATTTTTTGGGGATTTTGTTCACTTTGTGTGTGTTTAACTACCCTTGTGAGGACATTTTTTGACACTGTACTATACTTGTGAAGACATTTTGCCTAGTCCACACAAAGGAAAATGCCATCTGTGGGTCAGGGTTTAGGGCTCTTGTATGAACTAAGTTTAGGTCAGGGTCAGGTATGAACCTGTGAGGTTAGGTTTAAGGTCAAGGTTAGGCTGTAGAAATTAATGGAAGTCAATGTTAAGTCCTCACAAAGATACCAATACATGACTTTGTGTGTGTGTGTGTGTGTGGTGGTGGTGAGGGGGGCGTACCCATAATACATTACAGGGTTAGTGAACACCTAATTTGTCATTTTTTATTTTCTCTGCACGTTTCTGAAATCTTTGAGGCATGTTGCGGAGATGTTGACAGACACGAAACATGTTTAACTGAGTTCTGGAGAAAAAAAATGAATCATATTTCTGGGAAAGAGGCAGCTGAGTTGTTTTTCCATAAAATAATAACAGTCCCTGTGTTTGTGAGGTTGTATATCTCATTACAAACGAGAAGCAAATTATTTAAGATCTAATTTTGTTTCTCTATCCTATAAAACCATTTAAGCCTTCTTTTTAAAGTTGCTTGGTTTTAATATTGTGTTTTGTAACTTTAATTAAAAAAAGTGTATAAGCGTATAATGTGTAAGTGTATTAATCTGCACTGTAAAAAAAAATGTTATCATTTAGAGTCAATGCCTATAACACCTTCCATAAAGAATGTTTCAACTTTGTGGTAACTCAAATGACATTTCCCTTTTCTTTCCCCTTTCATTTCTATTGTCCCTAAAGCAAAGCATTTTTGCTGCATTAGAGTCTCAGTTACTGCAGTTACCTGAGGGGAAGACTCAAGGGGATTGCTGAGGTTTTTCTTGCTACTTTTTTGGACCGGCTTCACTGCATCAACAATTGTGGTTTGGCTGGCTACAGCATTTTCATTTATTGACTGCAACAAAGTGAAATGAGATTTCATGAAGTCACCTCAGTGTTTCTTAACAGGGATTGCTCTGAATGTGATGCAACACACTGCTCAGATGAGTTTGCCAGTTAAATAATCCAAATTTTAGGTTTTACACCTAATTTTTAAATTACTCATAAGATTGTGCAGTAACAGTTAAAGCATGTAATTACTGACGCCTGAAAATGTGCCAGTGTTTTTGTTACATTCTTATTAAAACGAATGTTGAGCGTGTTTGTTTTGTTTAATCTGTCTTTTTGAAATTTATTCTGACAAATAAAATCATTGCAAGATTAGATCCATAAACCATTACTGTACTTTTACACAAGTTTACATTTCCTTGCTGACCTTTTATGAATAAAATATACTAAATAACCTGACAGCAATACACACACTGTGCAACATCCCATAATGACACGAAAGTTACTTCCCTCCAAGATGGAAGCTCATTAGAGGCAAGAAAGCTATCATTCATCCAAATGATCTGCTTCACTAATCGGTTTCTTAACTGGGTTCAGAAAACAGTACAAATCCAATGACTGGAAGCAAAGTCAGCCTTTACTTGAATCAGCTACTTTTTATTGGATGTTTTAAGTAAAGTGCAGAAAACAGACTTAGTTAGCTTTGAATTAATAATAAAAAAATGATGACTGATTTGCAATGTAGGCATGTCTGTGAGGCAGGGATCTAAAATGGCACAGCAGGCTCTGGCATACAGGATGCCCATATGTCAGCCCTGCAGGGAATTTAATTCATGTCACCCTGTCCTGTGTGTGTGTGTGTGTGTGTGTGTGTGTGTTTCTGGCTCTTAGCTTGATTTCCAAACATTGCAGGTAAGAAGCAGATGTACTCTGTCCTGGCTTCAGACAGGTGGACATACAGAATGGTTTAATACAGAATGATCCCCCAGGAAAAACAAATCAGTCAAGAAAGTAGGGTAAACTAATTGACTAAATCTGACAAAATGGCTCGCTGAAAACATTGGATTTGATTCATTTATTCATTAAAATACAACAGAATATTTAAAGAATCAGTTTGTAAATTTTTGTGTCTGAGGGAAAATAATTATGAGAATCTAACAAAAGATGCATCTTAAAATCGTATCAGTTTTCCAATGTCATGCTTACTTGTGTTTTATTCAGTTTCAGGCTCAAGTGTTCAGCATGACAACCATTCTACCTCTGTTTTAAGCATAATTCTACATAGCAGAGCTAAGTCTCAAGGTTGACAGAATAAAACATTTTGATGTCTCAGATGCCCTGCTTGCATCTCTTGCTGAAAAAGTTACACATTGCTTTCATTATCAGTTTTCAAGGCAGCACTTTAAAAGATTGTCAAATCATGTTCATCTACATAAACTGAAAATAGAGAAGTAGAAAAGACAGAAGTTCAAAATAAAATCCTTTTTCCATCAGGAGCTGGGTGTTATTTTCCCTGTTGGGCTTTGTTCAGTTCAGTCTCAAATAAACTCAAGTACCCTGACTTAAGTAAAATGTTTGGTTTGGATCTTAAAATGAGCTCATCACTGAGCTATGACAAAAACATTATGATCTTTGGTTTAAATAAACCATTTTTCTTATCAAAATCAAGTTAAAGTGTTTTCTATTTCTTTATTTTTTTGTTTGTTTTTGTTTTTGGCTAAGGAAGTCTGGATATTTGAAACAGAACAGGAAGATTTTCTTTGCATGGATCTTTATATGCTGGAGCAGAAGTTCTGTAGTTTCCAACCCAGTTGTGTCTGGGTGATTTATTCAGTGACCAGTGCAGCCCCTGTGAAAACTGGTCACCAATGATATGTCATGTCAGCAGAGCAATGAAAAGTAGCAGGCGAGAGGAGAAGAAAGGAAATAAGGGCTAAGCAAAGGAAAGACGACATTAAACCAGTTTCACATTTTTTCCCCCCACTTCTACTGACTTGATTAGCACTCTGTTCGCTCCTGCTGTCATCTCAATTTAATGTCTCAAGCTGGAGTTCATTAGAAAAATGAGAGGAAATGTCAATGAGAAACAAGTCACCCTCTAATGCAATCAGACACACCAAAATACTCTGTTCCTCCCTGGCTCTCTCATAAACACGTACAAAACAAAGAGCATCAGCAGCAATGTAAACAAGGCAAAGAGCCGACTGGACTTTTGGTTCAAGGTTTGTAGAGAAAAACATGTAATGAAAATTCATAGAAATATAAAACTACAAACACCAGAATAGCAACCAAAGTAATTGGCTATTATCTTTGGTCTCCCACTCTGCAGAGCTGTGTGGAAGGTCACTGATTTAAGTAATAAATCAACAAACTCAAAACAGAAAGCATATTTACTTGAAGAATGCCCTCTAAATCCATTTTAATAGAACAGAGGTGCTCATGATGACACATACAGATAATTTAAAATTATGGAAATCGATATCCTTTTTATGTCTAAACATATCCTGCTATGGCAGCAAAGCAGATGATGCAACGATGATGAAAGCAAAAATTTAGGATTGGAATGTCATAGAATAGATTATCACATTTAATAAATGAAAATGCAGTTCTCAAATTGATACATGGACAGCTGTATTTTTGATCCAGAGCTTTTTATAATAAAGAAAGATCTAAGCTTTTGGTTTTTGTGGAGTCTCAATTGCAGTTTAGGAATTGTTTAAACATCGTTAAACAATTAATATGCAATCGAATGCTGCCACCTGAGATATTTGGTAATTTTCAAAGATCCTGAAAATGAGTTAAAAATCCCTTGCAGTGGTTCTGCTTTTAAGAGGTAAGAGAATTCACAGGATGGGATCTTCTTCATTCTTTTGCCCATTAAACTTCTGGTAAATGCACTCTATTGGTGTTGCAACAACCAAGCCTGAACAGGAAAGTTCTACATGAAGACGTGGCACTGAACATGAAAACTCAAGGGGATAAGTACTGAGTGGGGTGATTAGTAAATTGGGACAGCTGGGATGATTGCAACTAACAGCAGGTGTGAAACAGGCAAGGGCAGAAGCAGAAAGAAAGAAAAAAAAAACCAGAAACTTAAAAACCTGCCAGGAATAAGAGATTAGAGAAATACAAAAAATTAAATACTTCAAATATAACTTGTATAGGAAACTGACAACCTTAACATACAGTAAATCTGACAAAATACAAGCATCATCATACACAGCTGACTGAATTAGAATTTCAAACTTCCTCTATTGGCTTACATTCCTGTTGACACAATGATTGAAAACTTCTAACAATAAATGAAATATTTAAGGCTAAGAAACACATCAGTTGTCCAGTAAGAGATGGTAAATGTATTTAGATCCCTTGTTAGAAAAAACGTTGCCTGTATTTATGACAAAGCACTTTTTTTGTCTAAAAATTCAATGGCAGCAGCTAATTGGTTCACATAGATGTTCCCTGACTGCCTATAAGCAGCCTAATTAAAGTTGTGAACCATCTTAATTTTCAAAGTTCCATAAATCACTTTACCCTGTGGTTTGACTTTCTACAATCTTTTAACTTTCTGCTGAATCCCCAAAACCAGGGAGAAAAATGTTTATTCTATCTCTTGTTTACAATCTTACATCAATAAACAACCTTACAGAAACTAAATGGAAGACACGGGTGGATGGCAATGGAGCAATTTTCCCAAGATATGCAAATATTTTCCGCTTCAGGGCTATTCGCTCTGAAATAAATCTTTATTGCTGTATAAAAGTTTATTGACAAATTTTATGTGTCATTAAGTGCCTCCTACACAGAAACACAGAAGCATTTCCAACATGCAGCTTGCTTTGAGTCTGACAATCTTAAATTTTAATTCCTCCTAGTAAAACTGGAATTTGATGCAATTTCATTTTTAGATTTGACACTTTGAGGTTATATCTTTTGGGTAAGGTGTTCATCACATTAAACTTTGTTTTAAAGTCTATACAGGCCTTTTTCTCTGCAGCAACGCAATGTTTTATGCAATAAATTCTATAATTACCTCGCAGTTAACACGATTTTATTGCTTTGGCAGCATCTGCTATCCTGGCACAAAATTTAAATTACTTTCACAAGCAAGAGTGTCAGAAATATGTGGCATGTAATGTAATGTCACCTGCATCACAAAGTAAGCACACAGCGCTCTGAGTGCATCTATGCTTGCCAAGTGGATGTAAAAACTTCTTCTTTTTTTTCTAGCTGGTGTTTCTTTTTTAAAAATTTTGGCATTTCCGTCAAAGTTTCTCCAATGAGAAAATGTATAAAGTGCATATGAAACAGGACTTTCACTGAGCTCTTTGTTTCATGAGTTTGTGTGGATAAATTCTCATCAGGCCATCACAAAACTCACCGGCTGCTCTTTCATTGTATTTCTATGGAAAATGTGTCTGCTCAAAGCCCATATCATTAAGCCACTCTGTCCGTTTCTATGGCAACCACAAGTGTCCCCAAATCAACCAGGATTGAAGTCCATTACTGTCGTCATCTGTTCTTTATTTTTTTCAGCATGGACCTGCGATCATTGTTATGTATAATTACTGTGACCTGGTGAAGTACTTCAGATGACATTTGATGAATACAATTACAGTTTATACAACTGCCTTTAGAGCAAACTTCCACCATTTATTCTCTGTGTTGAACTGACTTAGTGACAAATAATGATAAAACTTCAATATTTTGTTAATAGTCTGGTCTGTATGATCATTTGTTGAGTTTTTGTCCCAACATATTGCCACCCAAACCTATTAAGTACGTTTTTAAACTACACCACAAATTAAAAATTTGAAAGGAATGTAATAAATACAGGCTAAACATTAAAATATACATTGCCAAGAACATATTTTCTTTTGAGCTATGTGCGTTCTTCTCATGGTAAGTTCCTGCCCTTGGTGTAGAAACGTTGCTTTTCAATCACCGTTTGCCCTTCTCACTTTTTTTAAACTTTGCCTTTCACTCCATCAATTCATCTCTTATTCTGAGCGGTTAGTAATTAAAGAAGTTTGGCGAGATATTGATGCTCAGAATGACATTGTTTGAAGACTGCTGATCTTCCCACCAACAAATGCAGAGCAAGTTAAGCTTATTTGAAGTTTTAAGGCCTAGGTGAATTTTAAAATGTAGAAATCCCATTAAAACAGAAAATTAAAAATAAAAAAGGCTCCCGTGTCAGCTTCTTGCACCACAGTGCTGAAAAAGTCATCAATTACTGTGATGATGTGCAGTACATGTCAAGTGAGGTGAAAATTGAGCCCTGGTTTGGAAATGGCGAACCAGAGGTGATTTCACTGGTCAGTAAGGTAGACCTACACCTAATGAGCTCCTCTGCATGTCTGGAAATGTATTCATACCAGGTATTAAAAACATGTTTCCTGAACATGCTGTCTAGAAAAGATGGATTATTCCAATTAGGCTCTATTGCAGTTTAATGGTCTGTTTTTGTGTTGTGTGGTGTACAGAAAGCATGAAGGTGTAGCGATCACACAGAACTCCAGCAATCCTATCTGGCTTTGCTGGAAGGCAGATGAATGGGAAAAATTAACAATAAGAAAGAAAGGAGTCAAATTAAAGCAAGTTTCTTTTTTTATTATATTTAGTTTTATTAGAAGGAAGATGGTGTGTGTGTGAGAGAGAGATGACTCGTGATATATTTATACTATTATTCTGAGGATCTTTTACATGACAATCAACTTCTATTGCTTTTTAAAACTTTATTTTAATAATTTTCTAAAATCTTAATGTTCTGTATAGAAAAAAAAAAAAGAAAAATGAAACAAATATAAGGGATAGTTGAACTGATTTTTTGCTGAGATTCTGAACCCAACTCTAGCGCCTTTCGAGCATTGAGCTGAAAGTTGTTCTGGCAGTACCAGGTCAACAGATGGTCCATCTCCCACATGTGCACAGACTAAACACCATAAGAGATTAGCTCATTGAGGGCTGTGTGAGCTGCAGACTTAAAGTGATTGACAGATTGGTTACTGGACGTGCAAACGGAGAAGAAGAGAAAACAATGCAGCCTTGAGACAAACTGACAATGCATTTGTAATTACTGTGAAAAAAGACAAAACCCCCCCAAAACTTTTTATCAAATTAAAACTGACTCAGGACACATACTTTTAAAATATTTGTATTATTAACCATAATCGTTACAAATGCAGATTTTGTATGCACACTTCGTTAATGTAAATTGATCGTGCCACATAAAAGTTGGAAAAGTTGCAGACAGAGGTGAGGAGTGGTAGCTAAAGTTTGGGATTTTATTTAAAAAAAATAATAATAATAAGACACTGTCATGGCAGCAAACAACACAACTAAACCAAAACTTTTCCTTAAAGCAGAGAACTGCTGACAGAGCCACAGAAGACAAGATAACGCTAGATCACAGAACAACCCCACATACCAGCAATTATTCAAACTAATGAACTGAAACCACTGACACCTGTGCAGGGACAAACAGGATCAGGTGCAGGCGGGTGTGGCAGAAACAAGGAAGAGAAATGAAAAAAGCACTCAGACAAAAAAACAACAACAAGCGTTTCTATATGTACAGCTGACATATTCCATATAAATAATGACAATGGATACTTTCATTATAAATTAGAAAGGTAAGAAAAACTATTTTTATCAGATTACTTTGTATGACGTTGTTTTGAGGATGAATTTTGCTCGCTGAGTGGGGCTATTTGACAACACAGCGGGTTATATGAAAAAAAAAAAAGATTGCTGCCTCAGGAAATGTTTTCTTCCTTTTAAATGAATTGCTAAACATTCCTGAGGGTGTTTTTAAATTAAATATGACATAAAGATGCTTGCCCTCAGGACAGAAATGACTCATTTCAGCCTCTTAAATTGTATACTTTTTTCTGTAAAGTGTTTTGTTTAAACAAGTAAGAGCAACACATTCATTTATATTGCAAAGAATTACATGCCTGTGGCTGTAAAGCATGAGGTCTTACAACTATTGGAAACCCATGAAATAATTTAAAAGTAAAGGGGCAATCCACAAATAATCCAAAATGACTAAATCTTATTTTTTTTATTTTTTTCAAGTTTTATACACAATGTAATATATTTGTTCCTGTTTGTTTTAATTGTATGTAAACATCAGATTATAAAACAATTCAATACCACAAAATCAAATTGACCTTTGAAATGAAAATAAATTCACACACAAATCTGAGCCTATTAGTTGTTTTTTTGAGTCATATTTTGTGATCACAGTACTATTTATTTATTTTTTGTTTGAAAACTTCAAAAACTAAAGTTCAAACAAGAACTTGGTTAAGCAAAGACTGGAGGTCAAACAAAATTA
>JAVKLF010000161.1:16430747-16447602 GCA_034783495.1 Millerichthys robustus | reverse complement strand
AGCAAAGACTTTCATGGCAGTTATTGTGACATGAAGTTAACAAATAATTTACCCAAATTAGCATTTCATCAGACAGTGAACCATTTTACAAACACCAGTTTGTGTTTAATCAAAGATCTGCATCAAGTGCACGTTTTATCTACCCACTGACTTAGTGTAGGCATTTTTGTTTTACAAAACAAATATAAATGAACTACAGTTACATATCGCCATTGGTTGATTTACCAGCTGTTTTTACTCTTAATTTGACGTATTATAACTGCCATGAACAATAAAAGGTGTAGCAATAAATCTTCATTTAAATGCCAGAGCTAACCTCTGAGAGCGCTGTGGTTAAATCTGGTAATAAACTTTGTTTAATCCACTGTTAATTTAGAAACAACATTTGATATTTTTGCTTCTAAAACACTTTTGTGAGAGGCATTTACCTGGACACACTCGGGTCCTTTACCTCCCTCACAAGACTGAGAGTTTCCAAACAAATATTTTGGCAGTGCTCCACCATCCAATCAAAAGACATCCATGATCATTTGTGGATACACTGATACATATCTCCAACACACACTCCTGAGCTCTGTGGAACAGATTTGTGGCAGTCACAAATAAATATATGAAATAACTGCTATAGGTCAGAGATTAAGATATCAAATGTAGCTCTGAGGTACAGAAACGGGACTGTTAGAAAACAAGAACATGTGCTCTGATCCACATATGTTATGTCATGATTCAACCAGAAGGGTTTTGCAGTGGGGAAAACTGCTCCTTCTTCTTCTGTCAGACATACTTCCCTATAAAAAGCATATTGATCTAACAGAATGAAACCTCTGTACATCTACATCTGTTTTCAGTGCCCTTGAGGGTCAACACAGTGTTTTTGATAATTGGAAATACCTGCCAAACACTCACTGCGAGGGACAAAAGCCATTTGGCCAAGATGGGTGATAAATGGGACTAATGTCTTTGCTGTTCGGATGCCGTCTGCCGGGCACAGTTTTGTGTATACAGCCTGAGGCGATGGAAATGTTCGTCTTCTCAGGTCAGCTCTGACAAATCTCTGAACCCAGGCTGATATAAAATGAAACAGTGGGCAGCAAATACAGAGATAGGTGCTATGAAAATAACCCATATCAATAACAACAATGACTAAGACACACAACACAACACAAACAAAACAACTGCCTCTGGCAAAAAGAAAATGCACTTTTGCAGCATGTCTTTTTTAAATTGAACAGAAGAACTTCCTTCACGGGTTCATCCGACTGCTTATATTTACTGACCAAACTTTTTACCTCATTTTAGCCAATATGATCTTTGTGAGTTCACATGCATGTGTGTAGTTGGTGATCAAGACAACTAAATTCTTCTTTAGCGAGTGTGTTATTAATTCACATGGCTTTTTTGAAAAGAAATTTGAAAAATTTAAAGTCTGCACCACAGCAAAACACAGTGGGAGGAAGTTTCCAAACTGTCGCGCAACGATAAACTTTGCCTGCAAGTTTTGTTACAAGTCTCTCTAACTTGTCTTAAGAGCACTGAGCTGTATTTTTAACACCTGCACATGACTGAAAACATGTCCAAGTTTAAAAACAAACGGATTACGTAATATACTAACTAGATTATGTAATAATAATATAATATATTTTAAAAACTTTTTTTTTTAATTTAAGTTAAAGTGTGTACTCTAGTAGATTATATCAAAAACGTGGAGAGGCTGCCAAAGTGAGCACAGACAAAGCCAAGGCGGTTACAGTGGAGGTGGGCAACAAAATAATGTGCATTTTGCAAGATGTGAACACAAAAGAAGGCCAGGATTTTTAAAAGTTGGTCAAGCAAAAACGTGGCTGCACGACTCACTGGTTGCTTGGAGGAAACAGTCTGAATTCTGTAGAACTGAAACTGAAAAATTTGCCTTTCTTTTTTTTTTTTCCTTTTTACATTTGTGTACCGTCTCTAACAGTCACTGCCCAGTGAGATCTGTCACCCTGAAAGAAATGCAAGTTCCTACAGTATAAATAGTCAGAATAGAAGGAATACTGCGGCTGTTGTTTGTCGTTTGGCTGCTCCCTTCTGTCTTTACCAGTAGTCCAACAGATCAAACAGCTGTGCGATGCGAGATCTTTACATCATTGAAAACCTCTTGATCCGACACAGAAAAGGACTGAGATAAACTCAGAGCCAAATCGTGCTGTTGGCCATCCTTGGCTTTGCTGATTCCAATAATTTTCAAAAAAATAAAAAGTTGTGCTGAATCTCCACAATGATGCAAAGAACATCAACTCATTTGCATTTTACTGAACTTATGCAGTCATTTCAAAACGGTTTTAACTGTATCACATACTGATCTTTCTTTGCACTTTACTATCTCACTAGAAAAGTTGCTTGGTGAGGCCATCTAAATGGAAAAAAATGTATCTTGTTTAAGGATCAGTTCACTTGCTACCCGTTTTATCAGTATATAGTATTACTTCCCAATCATAGGGCTTAATAAATGAGAGAAGGATTTATCTGTAATCCAGAGGCAGCGATTGTAAGATTAGATTGTTTATTCAGTTTCACAGTGTTGGCTTTGTGTCAGGAAGTGCTTTGAGTAATAATTTTGAAACAAACCTTAAGAAAAAACATTCCTAGCTGCGTTGGAGTACTTTTTAAACCAAACAAATGGAAACCGTCTCAGTAGTTGGAGGCTGCCAATTTTTGGTCAAACCTTTAAAAAAATTAGATCAAACTTGTAATTATATATTCACCAGTCACACGACCTAAAAACCTAAAATACTGGTGCTGTTTGGATTCAGTAAATACACATGGTCCGTACATTCAAAGACTCTTAGGAAAAATGAATAAATTGGGATGTTGTGAGTGTCGATGTAGCATTGTTTAGATATGGTGGTGAATTACAGCTACTATAGCTATTTTAGAAGCCTTGTACATGACTGCATTTAGCGCTTTTTTTCTTTTGCACTGAAAAATTCCTGTGGCATTCAGTTAATGAGAAAGTGAATTATTCCTGAGTTTTATCACTGTAGCCGTTGACAAATCAAGATACCCAAACTGCATTAAAATGAAAACGTCTTTAGTGAACTTTTATCTGAATCTTGGTGTTCATTTTAAAGGAAAAGGAGATTACATCTCAAAGAACGTATCTAACAAATAGAATAAATTAATTCTGCCAAAGAACCTGTAACTTAAATTGAGAAATCCATATTTACTTCAGTTGCTTCTATTCTTCCCTGTATTATTGAACCACATGCACATATATTCAGCAACAACCTCCTGAGACTGTGCAGACACTTTTATTAAATTGTTTCCCATTTTATGAAAAATAAATAAAATACTAGAAGATGCATCACATTTTCCCTTAAAAAGTATAAAGGAAATTTATAGGAGACATGTTTTTGAATTCAAAAAGTAATATGAAAGACAAACATGTTTATGTGCCGACAATGCCATGCCACAAACCAAGTACAACCCAAGGGAGACAAAAAAAAAAGTTGACCAATACTTTTCATTCTGCACAGATATCTAATACCGAGTATGAGCAGGAAACTGAAATCAGATTTGCTCTGTCTGTTAGGAATGAACACATTTCTCAGAGTGATTTGTGAGAGGCCTTTTCAGTTGCAACAGCATATTCTGCAAAAAGATTTAATTAAATCATTGGCTTTTTCAGTGCCAATAATTTGCTGGAATTGTGTTTGTTTCATTTGCAAAACTGATGCGACCCTGTGGCAATGATTTTGTACCATAGGAAAGTGTTAAAAATGAAATGTAATGGGTGTGGAAAAATGAAAACTCTCTCTCTCTCAGTGTAAAATTTAATACTTTGAGATAAATTAACACCTTTGTTGTTTTTGTCAGTCAAGTCAGGAGGTGAAGCTACAAATCCTCACTCAGTAAATGAAGATGAATAGAAGCGAGGAAAAAAAAAAGATGCCTCTGGTGCCAATAAAAAGTTAAAGCAGTTTGTAATCTTTCCCGTAATCCTATTATATCCTCATTGTATAGCTGTTGTGCTTCTGCTCTCCTGTTCCTGTGAAAGATTTAGTTCAAGTTTTCCAATTAAAAAGTTAAAAAAGGAACGGCAAAGCATTCCTTGAAGGAATCGATCAACTTATGGTGAGAAACTCCAGATTTGTAGTCATTTGGTTTAAAACTTGAAAATGATATTATGCTCAGTCTCATGCAGTATAGAGAGATGTCTATATTATGAACGACTCTCAGCTACTACCACATCTCATTCTAGCTCTGTTTCTGTCAGCTACATTATAGTCATTTGTTTATGCTGAGTTATATTGATTAAATATACAGCACATCTAGTGATTACTTTCTGAAGTTTCATCAAACTCTGTTAAGCAGTTCATGATATATTTTGCCATCATGGACCCACAGCTATGAGCAAAAACATGACTGCCTTTACCTTTGAAGGCAGGCAGTAACCTGAAAAGAGCAAACGAAACTCAATATGTTGCTGTAAATTAGTAACACGGCAAACATCCATCTGTCTATCCATGCATCCATTTTGTTTCCTTTTCCAAGGTTAAATAAAGCAAATAGTTCTAAATGGAAAATCAACACACCCCTCCTTCCAGCAACTATTTACAGCTCCTTCTGGGGGATTCTGAGGCACTCAGCATCAGATTCTGGGTTTACCTCGGTTTACCACAAGTAAGGGCCCAAAAAATGTTCAAATGGAGGTGATGCAACCTGATCAGATGCCCAAGCTCTACTCCGATCTACTTGGTTGTCTGAGCTCCTCATGCTATCTCTAAAGCTGAGCTCAGTCATCCTTCAAATGAAACTCATTTCAGCTGCTTGTATCGCTGATCTTTCCCATCACCTACATTTTATGACTATAGGTGAGGGTTTGAACATAGATAAACCAGCAAATTGAAACCTTCACCTTCAGCTCCCTTCAACATTACAAGTCAGTGCAGAGCCCTCATTACTGCAGATGAAACCCACGTTAATCTGTCTATCTCTCACTCCATACTGCCTTCACTCAAGTAAACAAGTTACCAGAACTCCACTGCTTAAGGAGGAAGCTCACCCAGAGGACATGCTCACCTTTTTTTTATCATAACCAGGCAGAATTGGAACAAAAATAGAGACATTTAGTGGCTAATTCAAGTAACACTAAGAAAAAGTCAGAAACATTTTTTCCTGTAGTTTCACAAACCTAAGTCATACAGGACACATTCTGTTTAAATCAGTTACTAGAACTGAGCTCCTCTGCAGATAGTTTGATAAAAAAATAAAGATCTGTCATGTTTCTGTCCCAGTACACGCTCTTGGCTTTGGTGTCCTCATCAAAGACTTATTTTTCAGGCATTTGTAGAGCTTCCATCTTCAAATATTTTCTATTCTGATCCTAATCTGATGGGGGAACATGAATTAGTTATGCAACAGAAAGCTTGTGTTCCTGCAGTTTGGGAAAAAAAAAGGTGGATGTGTCATTCTCAAACTGATGTGTTCCAGTTAGATGTTAAAAAGTTAAATGGGATTGGAGTTTTTACAAAGGAAACCTACTGATCCACAAAGGGGTCATTCTAATGCATTTATAGAAGAGCGTGTTTACGAGGTATTCTTGACCCCAGATCAAATAATATGTTAATTTCTGTGTAAGGGAAACAAACATCAGATCATCAATTCTTTGATATGAAGGTCATTTTATGCATTTCATCTGAATAGTTTGTATGACTGAATTTATTCTTCTGTTTAGACCTTCAAAGACATGAATAAATCCTCTAGCAGTCACAGTAACAATAAACAAGACTGAGGCATTAAATTGGCATAATTTCAATTTGATTCCATCAGGCGTTGTGTTCATCTTGTCTGATATTTATTTATTAAGTTAAAATATCAAAACATGGAAATGATTACACAAGACAAATAAACTCTGACAAAGTCAATATTAAGCTTTATTATAATAACTAAAGTTAAATAAAACTAAATTAAATTGATAGTTATTTTAATTATTTACTTTTAGTAATCTCAAAAAGATAAAAGGTCTCATTGTCAGGAGAGACTTTTTCAATTTAACATTAAAGATAATAGTTTGGAAACTAACAGATAACAACACTGCATTTGGTGTTTAGCTAAATTTCCTGTTTGCATATATTGTACTGTATTTACAATATAATTAATCATTGTGATAAATAAAAGATCTTTGTTTTATTAATTGTTAATTGTTTTATTTATTTCTACACCAGAGTGAACAATATGTATTTGGTAAAATTATTTTTCTTTTATTTTTTTCTGTCCTTATGCCTGGAAAGAAAAAAAATCAGAGCATTTAAAACCTGTTTCCAAAGTATTCAGGGGAGTTAAATAGTATTTTCTGTTAACACAAAATGGTAAATACTGTTTCTGCTTAGATAGTACTTTTTACCCTTGGAAATGGTTTCCATGGTTTTACGATTGTTTTTATGTAGCCACTCAACAATACAAATGCAGACCTTTATATTTATATATAGCATCATTGTGACAACGAGTGAAACAGCCACTGAAATCATTTGTTTTAAAATAAATAACAGCATTGGATTGGATTGATTATCTTCACTTTAAGTACAAAAAGCTTTCTTTGTATTTAAATTAGTGGTGAAAATGTACTATCCAGTATATTAATTCTATATTTATGAAAAAAATAACATAACTGCAGAAGTTTTCTTCTTAGGTAAAGTTTTATCCTACTATGGGTTAAGGAAGATAAACAAAACACTAGAAATCAGTCATATCTAGAGTTCAGAGGAACTGAAATCTCTATAAATAATTAAAAATCGTTGATGGATAGTAAGACATTCGGTAAAACTTCATATTTAACACACCTAACTTTAGTAAGTTGTTTAGTGTGAACCCCATAAAGCGTGTTTGCTAGTTGAACTGGTCACGAAAGGACTTTTGTATTTTCCAGAAAATACTAAAAGGACATAACGTCATATATATATATATATATATTTGTCGAGCTAAAGTTTTTAGTTTTAAAGTTTTTTCTGCTTTGTTGCATTCGATTTCAGTTTTTTTAATTTTCAATTTTCTGTGCATATTGTGCAACCGAAAATAAAACAACTTTTATGGCTTTTATCTTGACTCAAAACACTTTTTAGCATCATGTTCCATCAGTAAGAAAAGGAAACAAATATTTTAGCAGTTAAGCTCAATTTTTGATACAGTTTCTTAAAAAAATAAAATAGTAATGAAGTTGGAAGTACAGAAAAACTTAGACCCACACCTTATTGTTTTGTGTTCCCAACATGTTTCATTGTAGGGTTCATATTTTATTTTAAATTAAATGTTGCAAAAGACACAAAGAGAAGAAAAGGTGCAGACTGAGATGGTTTGGATGTGAAGAGGAAAGACCGTGGGCACAGTGGTTAAAGGATGTTACAGATGCAGCTGTTGAAAAATGACAAAGAGGAAGGCCAAAGAAGAGATACATGGGTAGTTAGAGAGGACATGGAGGTGGTTGGAGTGAGGACAGAGGATGCAGAGGACAACTCCTTTCCCTTCTCCTGAAGGGAACAACTGAAAGAAGAAGAATGTGAGGACACAACACAGGAAGAAGACAACAAGGTTACAGAAAATACAAATTCAGCTTTTTCCATAATCTTCCCAGAAAAACTTTTGTATCTCAGCAAAGAAGCCTAAAAGAGAGTGGAAAAATCCACAGAAGACTTCCAGTTGGCCTGAAATCAACTCAACACTGGTAATCAAGCCACAATCAGCTGCAGACACTCAAGATGAAATCTATCCATGAATGTGACCCTTCAGTGTGAAAGACAGTCAGATGGCTTAATTTAGCAATCACCACCCGGTTCAAATATACAAATGGGTCCAGTTTGTCTACCCTCAAGTACAACATCCCAGTCTGTAAAAGGGGGGATTACACACACTTCAACACTCAATCAAAAAACAAAATCCTATTATTTCTCAGGTTTACAACAAACTGGTATGACAGAGCAAAACAAGCTGAGATTTCTTGTAAACACACGTTTTAAAGGAGGTATCCCAGTGAATGTGAAGTACAGTAGAGACGGCTCTCGGCAATAACCAATCATGGCCAAGAATTATTGGCCGTTGCCAGGATACCAAACTTTTCATCTGTGAATCACCTTGGACACGATGAGATTTGTTCAGGTTTGGCACTTGAATGCATTGAATCATTCTGCATATTGTGCACTTCAAAAACTGCTTGGGATGCACAGGGGGGTTGAATATTTAATGAGGAAGGCTGAGGAGACCAGTGGAAGGATGGCAGACAGAAACCTGTAGGGAGACTGGGTCCATGAGGTGCTGAGGCCGAATGCAGCTCACACTGTTGAAAAAAAACATGCCATGTTTTGGTTACAACATGAACATATTTACCAAAAGTGTATTGTCATGTTTCAGCTGTTTTACAATTAAAATCCCAAAGCATGAAAATAAAGAGCTTTACAATTATTTTGTTGACGCCTTTCAACCAACTCACGATTACAGCAATACTCCTGTCTGTGAAGGGGTGGGGGAGTATGTATGAAGCATGCATGTATTTTCAGTCACATAATAAGAAAAAGACAATCAGTTTGATCATTTTAAAAGAATAAACATACATTTATTTGAAAGTATGAGCCATAACTCACAATTTATTAGCAGTAGATGTCTAGCTGAACAAACCTGCTGAGATCCAGGTACAGGAGTGACATGTTAACTGGGGACTATTACTCGCTTGAGAATATTAATGGATCATTAAGAATTAATAGACCTCTCAGATCAGTGTTTGCACTGCTCTAGATACTCCTTTTCAACATGAATACATCTGACATCGGGAGCTGGAGTTGGTATTTATGTCAAGATACACCGAGGAAACAGATGAGCTGTGGAGCAAATAGTCATTATCAGATAAGGCCAATATAATGCAAACAAATCAAGCAAGGTAAATTTATTTAAGCTGACAAAACATGTCAAATATCCGATTTAGCTTGGAGGAAAGGCTTGCAAAAAAAAAAAAAGAAACATTACCAAGGGAGTAATTGCTGGTAAATGGTCTAAAACACTTAATGATGTAGGAGGGAAATGCATGGTGACACATATGCTAATCCTCCTGTACTGAAAATTCACTGAATATAATCAGTTTTCCCAAGGTCTCTCTGTCTCAGAGAACCCTTGAGACACTGAACTGCAGGACAGGAGATCAAAAATATCCCAAACAAAACAAAATTCTTTTGTAAAATAGTAAAATAATTTATATTTTCAGATTTCAAAATAACATGTCAGTTGTTTTGTAGATTTTTGATGATTATATTGTGTGCAGTATCTCATAGTGTATGAAGGTGGAGTACTATAACACAAGATATATATGGCAGGCAATGTCTTTTAGGGAAAGAAATTAATGCATTTAAATTCTGTACCAGCAAATTTAAGAAAACAATTTACTTCTCTGCAGTGAATAACCATAAACAACTTGCAGAATCCATAATGGACACATCTGGCAGGCCTAACAACCCACAAACATTTTTTTCCTAATCATTTAAAAAATATATTAAATCTAAATTAGAATTTAGCATGAATCCAGCACAGAGCTGCACAGGAATAATGGCACTTCAAGAAAAAGTCCTTATAAATCCAGCACATGGATTTAGCACAGAATTCAATCTTCTTTTGAAGATTAAATTAAAAGTAAAGACAAAAGTTTCTGTACTTTAGGGATTTAATAAAGTACATCTTTGTGTAACAAACTGATACCAATCCAACATCTTTGGATGAAAACTGAGTTCAATACCTGAAATGGAATTTCTGGGGGCTTATATAAGACTTACGATTAAGATTTCTTAAGACTTAAGATATCTTATGGTAAAACCACTTTAAATGCAATATAATAAAAACAAAAGAGTGTTTATCAGGTGATCATTACACCTGAATAAATTACAGTAAAAGACTACCACTGAATATCAGCCAAATCCAAATAAATCTTCAGATGAAGGAATAATTTTGCCAAGTAAACACTTCTTCAAATTTTTATTAAACACTAGTATCTATTAGTACAATTTTCTCTCAAAGTCTCAATGCCATTGGTATTTGTTACAGATTTATTTTTTCCTCTTTTTATCGTTGAAGCAGCCGCATTTCATGCTTTTATTTTGGCAGACCATCCAAAACAACATTTGACGTAATCGGAAAGCACGTGTGGACCTTCGGCTTGCCGTAGCTGGCTTCGCCATTGTTTGACAGGTGCGGAAGCTAGCTGAAGGCTACACTTACTTACACACGAAACTAAAAGACATTTTTTCATGAGGTCTGTGGGAAAATGACCGACCCTTTGGGGAGCACGTGAGAGGACGGACGCTTCAAAAAGGTACTTGTGTTTTCCGTCTTTGCGGACTTTATGTCACTCCCGCGCCAATGTTAACTTTAGGCAACGAGAAGTTTACAATAAACTGTTTTAAAAATCGCTATATAACCACAAATTTACTGTGGTTATTTATTTATTGTCTCAAAGTTAAAGTTCGCAGACCTTAAATGTAGTTTTACATTTTCTTCCCGAGGTTCTGTGGTGTTTTCATGTTTCAGCCAAAACAAACTGGTTTGTCCAAAAATAAAGTTTGTTTTTCATAACAAAGTACACTTAGAGAAATGTAAGTGTTTTTTTTTACTAATTTGTTGGGATTTGGAGGCGTTCATAAAGTGACTTATTTATTTTGTGTACTTGGTAAGAAGTGATCCGGCAGGATGCACTTTGTGTAGAATATAATTTCAAATGAGGTTCATGTTGAAATGAAATTAGTAGATTAAAGAAAACTCTCACTTGTATATTATGTGGAACTATGTCATATAAGAGAATGGACAAATTATTTTTCAGTTCAAACAAATTCAGAAGAAAGGAAGTTTGGTAAAAAAAAAAAAGTGTTACCTACAGTATTGGATTAAGTCTCTTGTGTGTTAAAAGGCTGACATTAGTTAAAAAATAGTTTTGGTTTAGCTGAACTGTTTGAGAAAATTGTTTGCAATTTCCTCATAGACAGACAAAGAAAATACGGTAAACATAATGGTTAGATGGATGGATGATTGTAATGTTGGCTCAGGGAAATAAATATTCTGCAATAACAATATAAAACGTTTTTTTAAAATTACACCAGAATGACAATCATTTACATATGAGTATAACGGAAAATACCATGCATAATGCCATGTAATAAATACATGCATATTTGTGCTGAAAAAACTAAAAAACTCTGATAGGATGTCTTGACTCCCACCACAGCATCCACATATGCTGTGTTTAAACTGTATATTGCTTTATTAGAATTGTTTGTTTTTATTGAAACAAAACAAACTATGTGTTTTAACAGCCTGTTAACAATAATTATTTTCTGGTTCGTAATACTATGCATTTTTTAAATTAAATTTTATTATGTAGTTGTATAACAGTTGATGTAGCGTGAGGCAGTATAATGAGTTTCAAGATGGAATAATAAACCAATATGGTACTTATCTAAATGTTTAGATAATCAGGCTTTGCACAGAAGTGAAGAAGCTATTTCTAAAAATATGAAAGATCATTCCCGTAGACACCTCTTCAAACACATTCATTTCCAGAACGGCTCATGATGAGGTGCATTTCTTTGGTGAGATTTGAAGGATTACTGAGTCATTAATGGTAACCTAATGCCAATGATATATGGCATGTCATGCAGGTCTGAAGATGGGAGTCTAATAATGAGCTGTACCATGTCTTCACAGGTATAATCCTAAATCTCAACTCCATGTTCTGCAAGGAGAAGTATCATTGATAGAAAAGGTTAATCTTCACATTGATTAAAAATGGAGGAGGCTATTTGTTCTGGCCTTGCCTTCAGAAATGTATTGAGAATTTGTGTGGGCGATATGAGGTGCTTTAAGCATTTTAGTAAACCATTTTATTCAGTTAAATGCAAACTAGGATGTAATTTCACGTGCTGCAGACCTGTAGGCCAAAATGGGTCCTCATTAATTCTGTAATTTCTAACCTTATTTCCTGTAGACTTAATATTTAAATGGTGGCTGTTACTTCTAATTCACTCATTTTCGACTCAAAATGCTACAGAACAAGAAATAAATAATTCCTCAGAAGAAGCTTGTCAATAATTAGCTAATTATATGACTATTTGGTCACGTTACAGAAAAACTCACTTCTTATCGAATTACCATAAATCCTTTCTGGGGTTGTAACATGTTATCATTTTCATTATAGTTTATTGTATCCATTTATTACTTTATCTACTAAAGCAATTAAATTTCACACTTAAAATCAAACAACTGAAGTGACTTATAATTTTACATTATTATTGATTTAATTACCAATCAGAAACCAACAGAATGTATTATTGAATGCTGTGTTGTTTTCTCCAAAGAAACTGTAGAAAAACTTGTGAACGTAAATTAAATGGATTACTTCAACTGCTAGCCATAGATATCACCTGGCTCTTTTATTGTGGCTCATGCCTCAGTATTAATCAGCTGTGCCAGGGTAAAATATCAACATTTACAAGCATTAGAAATTACTCTCAATTAAGCAGCTATTTGTTTTTAATTTACAAGTTTAAATATTCCTGCAAAAAAGCAACTCATTAACAGCATTGTGTATCAATGCATTTAACTTTAACTATGTAAAGCTAAAGTGAATCTATTTGAGTTTGTGGATCATGTGAAGTCACAATGACTAAAGTAATGTAAGTACTTTACTCAAATGATGGTCTTAGATGGTTAATGTTGAACTTTGTTTCATTTTTCCTACCTGCTGGTTGGTTGCCAGCTAATATACTTTTATTATTAAAGTACAATTTGTCACAATGTGTCATATTCTGATAGAATGGTCTTTTCTGATTTATTGTTTAAATATTGATTAAAAGTTTTTCACTTTCCACAGTGACACAGAACAGTTATTTTGTGGACTCAAATGTCAGTGTTGATAATGTGCATGTTTTTTGGGGGAGGGGAATAAAGACTAATGTACTAAATCAGTGTTTAACGCTTTATCAGTTTTAGGTCAGTCAGCAGAAGAATGGGAGATGCATATTAAGAGGGTCTAAGCAAGGAAAATTCATTTGAGTAATGGTGGTCTGTGTCTCATTACAGCTTTAAGTCTAGCAACATTACTGCTAGTTTTAAAATGAGGTTTAAATCAGTAAAGCTTTAACACTTTAATGGAGAGTCTCATATATGTTATAAGTAAGGCTCTCTAGTTTGTATTTCGTCATGTGAAGGATTAGGTTCAGAAGTTTACCTGTCTCTTTCTATGTGGGCTTGATTTATTTAGGCAGTGTTTAGGACTGCAGGACCAGGACGTAACAGGAGTGTCGATACTCGTCACGTCAGCACGTCGTGCTTCATTAATCTGTCTGATTGATCTAGCGTCCATGTGGTTCAATGACCTTGCTTTGCACAAATAAGAGCTGTGCCCAGGCCAGTGTTACCTGATCTGCTGATGAATTTGTGTGTAACTTATTGAAGGAAAAAGAGAGAGACGAACGTAGGCATCTTAACTGACAGTGGCAAACAGAATCCACAATAAAAAGGCGTAGGCCTATTGTTACATTTTATGGCACTTTAATTACAGTAATATAAGCAGCATGAACTTATTACATACGTTTCCAAAAATATGCAAAGCCGACTTCAAACCTTTGTAAAGTCACTACAGAAAATAAGCATCAGGAAAGTTTTAACTGGTTTGTGTTAAATAAATTGCTTCTTTGTTTTGTCAAATACTAGTGGTATGTGTTGGACAAGATATAACTGCATGGCCCTGTGGTTGCTAACTGTTCAAATGCAGAGAAAATACAAACGTCCTAGCTAATTTAAAGTATCAACAGTGTTTTTTTAAAAGTGAAACTGCATGTTGTGATCAGTCAAGATAAAAAAATAACCTTTGAGTATAACATGTTGTGGCATATTCCCGTCCAAATTTAAAAAAGACTATTCATCAATTTAACTTTCCCCTCATTATTTAACCTACAGCAATTAGCAGAGGCACCTAGTAATTTTTCACTATTTGAGTCAAATGAACGTTAAAAAAAATTTGATCAAATGTGCCTGAGCTACATCTCAGATCTGCATACTGTTTAACATCTGCAACAGTCACTCATTTTGCTTCACAAAGTGCAGCATGTTTAAAAACGTAAAAAATAATTTCAAGGCAGACGGAAATGTGTTAGAAAACTGCTAACCTAAGGACATACCAAGGTTTTGTGGTTGTGTGGCATCTTACCTTCCAAACTATACTGACACTATGGAATCTCTGTTCTTAATTGAAGTGAGGATTCATGTTTTACTGAAGTTGATGGATAGGTTACAATAACACATTCTCAGGAGTATAACATTTTATTATTCAATAGGCCTACATTATATTTTTCAGTTGAAATCCTGTGTCCTCACTGTGTAGTAGCTTTCAGTCTCTAGTGGCACGCAAATTATTTGATTTCTTCTTCGGAAGGAAGTCTTAGGTCTAAAATAGCTTGTAGTGATTATGTTGATGCATAATTTAGTCCTTAAAGCTTTGAATTGTTCTGCATTAAATGTTGGACAATAAGTGTTTCGTAAAATTTAGCTAAGTAAGTCCTATTGAAATATGATTTTTTTTCTATGTTATTAAAAAAGAAAGAAATTCTGACCCTATTTTTCATTTTGACAAACCTTCTGGTGAGATGATTTTGGGATGTATTTGACTTGCTTTTGGTGCAGCACAAATTTTCACTATCCCACTCATTTCATGGTGGGAAGCAAAGATTGCATTAAAAAATCTAATTTGATCAGTTCTACATTCTTTGTTGATAGTGATTAGCAAAATTTGCCAGGTCTGATCTGGTCATTTTGCTTTACATGTTGCTATAGAGGTCTTTTGCTACTTTCGCCTCAGATTTCTAATAAAATCAATCTTATTTATAAGTCTTCAAACTTGAACTTACCAAAATAAAACTTGTTTGAATGGAAGTCTGCAGCATATGCTGTATTTTTCCCTGGAGACTTGAAAAAGAGAACAGTGAACTCACTCCATCTGCCACAAGGAATACACTAAAAACCCACACAGCTTTGAAGACTTATGAAAAAAGTTTGCAAGGGTCGTAACAACAACAGCAAAGAAATAAATGCAAACTAGTTTTGTTATAAGGGATAGCCCCTAGCTTGATGGTGAGTTCCATTTAACTTTAAACACTGACCTGTAGTACACAACCTATTTTGCCTTCAGGCAGTTTATATTAGTGTTTGAATTGGTCTAAGCACTTACCTACAATATAATTCATCATTCCCTTTGGTCAGTCATTTAGATTATGTGGATTGCAGCTTTAGGCTAAATCTCCTCATCAGATCTCAATAAATGCTAATCCTATGTGAAGTCCACGAAAGGTGAGAGGTAAATTAATTTCATAGCTGAGCAATCCCAGAGACTGCAGTGACATTGACACGTAGAGAGAGTTGTTGGATGTGCAAGTAAATTCAGCACAGGAAATTGTATTGTGTTTTTCATACTCAATAGATGCATGAAATGCATGAGCTAAACAAAAAATGTGAACTGTACACTTTGTTTCATCCAGATTGCCTGAGTATCTGAGGTGCTTAAAGCCTGTATGGAGGGACTGTTACGAATGCCATATTTTTATAAAGATGACAGCCACTCTTAATCAGACTGTTTTAATACTGGTTTTTATTCTCAGTGATTAAAGTAAATTCTCAGTAGTAGTGATGAATCATGAAGAATTAGGTCATAACTACAAAGTACTTACCACATTATTAGATAATTTACCTTTGTCTAATAATTACTCTTTAGATGACATCTGGATATTTCATCGTAATATAAACTAAAATCAGATAGGTTTCTGTGCTTTTTCTGTCTGTTTCTTTGAATTTTATAAGTTTATTCGGCCTGTCTTTGGTACTCAGCTATATTTACCTCTTTCACTCATAGTAATAAATCTGTGGTTGGCTGTCAGCCAGATGCACTCCAAATACTAAAGTTCTGAATCACTTTTACAACTGAAATGCACTGTTATCCTCTTGGATTTTTGTAAAGATGGGCTTGTGTGCTGTCACTGCAACTTTTTTGATGAGAAATGGCCCCTTAGCTGCCAAGACATCTGAAATAACTTCAGCTCTAAAGTCAGGATACAATTCTGACAGCTTTGTGTCTGACACAGGCAGACATTTATAATACAGCTTGACATTTATAGCAAAAGGATCTTATGGCTTTCCCCCATAAGAGCAAGGGTTTAGTGTTTCTTGTAATATTTTGCTGTAAACTCGGCCAACAATGTTTTTGAAGTTAAAGGTTGTGCAAATTGTACTAATGAAAACATTTCATGTTACTGTAAATATTATTTTTTTTCTTTTACTGTTTTTAGAATGTTGCATTTCACACACAGGAGATAATTATCTTCTTATAGGGCTGCACAATTTCAATAAAAATCTCTGATGAGCAATTTTGTTTAATATTTTAAAGGTGATATCAGTTTTGACAAACCCACATTTTTCTCACACCTTGCTTTCTCTTCTTTCATCACCATTGACTAAACCAGGACTGGGCATCAAGGCCAGTGAGGGACATTTTTATGAAATATAATAGTCTATGATCGTTTGCCGTTATTTGCAATATTGATCATCTGCTCACTGACATTGTGACATCTGTGTATTTGCAATATATTGAGCAGCCTTGTCTTGTTATACTTATTGCATCTATTTGCATAAAGATGATTTTACCATATAAACCCTCAAAGAGCTTGTTGGATTGTTTTTATCATCACTAACATAAATAATAACAGATTTGTAAGAAAAAAAAAACAAGAAACTTCATCTAAAATTTGACTGTTTTACTCATGAAAAGATTAGGTTACACTGAGAGGTACAAGGAATATATATA
>JAVKLF010000161.1:16404672-16420227 GCA_034783495.1 Millerichthys robustus | reverse complement strand
GATCATGCACTTTTTCACGAAAATCGGCCCGATTGTGATCGGTGACCGATCGATCGGCACACCTCTAATATATATATATATATATATATATATATATATATAGTGTGTGTGTGTATGCGACGTAGCTTGTTTACCGTTTCAGAAACAATCTAGATGTTTCAACCATTCAATTATTTATTTGAGGTGCGCTCATGGCCTTGGTTTCCTACTTATAGGTATTTTTTGTTGTTTTGCTTTGTCTTGAGATGATACAGAAAATGGGTTTTTGTTGGTCCCTCTGGCTACGTCTGTAAATACCATGGAAAATTGTTTTCTTGCTCAACATCAGAGTTGCAGCGTGAGCCTTGTCTAAGTGATGGGGTTTGGATCCCACTTGTAACAAGCCTCTTCCTCTTTGATCATTACTTGGTGGAGAACAGTGTCTGCACTGCTCTCTCTGCCTTCATCTTGCCCTTTTTCTGCCCTTTGGCTGTCTTGTGTCTCCTTTCAAAACCTTTTGATTTTGCTTTTCCTTTTAATTGTGGTCATTTGTGTCATTGTATGCGTGTGTAATGTCAACACAATGGTACGTGTCAGATGCTGGTAAAGGTGTGCAGAAATATTAGACGGATTTTATTAGGTTTTTTTTTTACAAATTAGTCAGCTGCAACTGAGTTGAGTGAATGTAATGTAGATTTTTAAACTACATTAAATGAAAAATACTACAAACCATTTAAAAGTTTAGCTGAAGGGCAGAGAACTGCTTTATGACTACAGATCACTGCTGTGTTTCTGTGTCAAGTTTTCTTATTTATATTGAACCGTTTGACATAATGAACAATATTGCAGCACAGTGGTCCTACTATCATTCCAATATGTTCTTTCTCTGTATGTAAGGTTTGACAGACTGTCATCGCGTCCACTTGTAAGCAAAGGCTCATTAGCAAACGTATTCTGGGACGACGTGGGAGTGTTAGGTGGCCATGGTTTTATGTAGTTTATAAAAAAAAACAATTCTCATCTTCTCATCACCACATGAAGGACAGTTTATAGTAAAATAAAACTTATTCACTTTGACTTAGAATAGGTTTTAAAATTTTTTGGTCTCAAGTCTTATCTGCTTGTACTGAACTTGATATTTGCTTTGCATAAGCATGAACTGCATATTGCAAGTATATTAAAATGACTAGAATCAGTACTACTGTTTCGTCACAAAATTTGTAATGCTGCTGTGAAAGTGGAGTTGTTGTGCACAATGCTCACACACTATCTTCTTTTTGTTTTGTTTTTTTATATTCCTTGCATTATCAGACAGAAAGATGTCAGCATGCTGTTTGTCTGTTTTCCATGCGTTTAACATCTTCACAGCTGCGTGGCTTTGTTCTGCTGTATTAGATCCACTGAACGCCTCTGATCGAACTGGGAGTCAATTCAGTGTGCACTGTGACTAAAGATTGATATCAGACTAACTTTAAGTATGAAGACAGCAGTTACTTTAGATCAAATAACTTGGAGGTGGAAAACATCTCATGCAAAGCTCTGGTAATGCTCTGTGTTATTGACATCTGGTCAGGTAGTGGGTGAATCAGTTAAGTACGATTCATGAAGGTTTCACTGATGGTACAATTAGTTTTAATAATAGAAGCAGTAAATAGATCAGCTCTTGAGCAAGGAGCTTCAAACCCTTATGTTTTAAAGCATCCCTATTCCCCAATATCGTTTTAGAAACAATTTTATTAAATCGCTTAACAAAACATATAGATTTATCGTACCTAGTGAGAGTGAATAATAGAAACAACATTTTGACACTCTTTTTCCCTTCAGACTTAAACAAAGTAAAAATAAGTTACATCAAACAGCCCTTGATATGGAGCACAGGCTGCATTTTTATTGCAGTCTACAAAATTTCGAAGTTGACCATAATTTTTAACAATTTAAAATTTAAGCTGTATTATGATGATGGATGTACACAAACTGGATGTGACATATTACCAAATAATTCTAAATTTATTCAGGTATTAACAGAATGCATAATTGTTTTATCATTTTGATTTGCTAATGTTTACATAGGCAATTATAGTCTTGTATATTTTTAATTGTATCTTTTTTACTAATATGTACTGCAGTGGTTAGGCTTTTCGTTTCAAATATTTTTTTTTTACATTTCTGCTCTTCTGTACTTCACTGTGAACATATTCTTAGGATTCCCCGTTAAACATCAAACCATCCACTTTTTTTTTCTTGCTCCTTTGTGGAAAAGTACCTGATCAAAAAGATAAGCGTGTAAGCTGAGGGACAGTTGCATGAAGCAAAAGGTAGAGAAGAGATTTTTGTGAAGTTCTGATTAGTCTTTGTGAAGTTGGTCTGATAAATCAAAGGCTATGAATTGTTTCAGAAAGGGATTTGGTTTGTTCAGGCCTAGGCTGCTGTTTCCCTGCTGTGGTTACAAAAGATGGATGAACCCGTCGGGGCTACGTGGGGTATCTCTGCTCTCCATCACTATAGGGGGGAGTTGACTTTGATAATCCTTTTTTTTCACCACTGAGGGTTCCTTCTAATCCAGGTCTGGGGTGTTGGGCTTTATGCATCTGGTGAGAAGATAAATAAAACTCAATAACTAACAAAAGCTAAAACGAATATGTCCTTTGAATAA
The DNA here is from genome assembly GCA_034783495.1 of Millerichthys robustus. Lineage (NCBI taxonomy): Eukaryota > Metazoa > Chordata > Actinopteri > Cyprinodontiformes > Rivulidae > Millerichthys > Millerichthys robustus. The sequence goes on along the minus strand of JAVKLF010000161.1, from coordinate 16,417,595 downwards.
TAAATTTCTGTATGGAGGGATGCACAACCAGAGTTATATTTAATATTTTGAAGCAGTAAATCTAACTAAAACCCTTCAGGCCAGATAAAATACTTTTTGATTTTACCATAAGCTTGTGCTTTTAGTTACAGTTGTATGCATTCTTTCTATTTCTAACATCTCACACATTTTAGTTTTGTAATATACAAAATATACTTTTATATTTTAGAAGTGTTCATTAAAAAGTGCATACATTTATTTCTACAGTGCCACACTCCCACCTAGTTTGTTCATTGTAATGGTTGAATGTTAGTTTGTGAGCTGAGTCAAAATCAAAGCATTTTACTGATACTAAGGCCTGTGGGAAACATCTCCCTTCCTGTTTCACTCATAATCATTAGTGTACACATTTGCCCAAGTTTGAAACTCATGTTTGTTTTTAAACTTTCGAAAAGTATTTCAGGAAAAACTGAGTGAAAATGATGAATGTCTGTAATAAGTATAATGGAGGAAATGTTTGCCTGAAGAAAAATTAATGCTATTTGTTTTTGTGCCAACAAAGGACTTTGAAATCAGATTTTGCACTCTCTGCATAAAAAACTTTTCATTTTTTTCCAAATTAAAATAGCTGTCATTATTTTCCCCAAATTTATTCTAATGTTGTTTTGATGGCGTGCAAGCAGCCTAATTTTCTGTCCTCACAGAGGCAGCGAGTGCATTTTCTTCTTGGCCTTGATCTTGCTTTGTGGCTGCCATCAGTGTGTTGAAAGAGCGGCTCACATTTTCTGCCATTTTCCTGGAACACCACAGACATGTCCACATGCCTGTCAGTGAAAGAGGATATTACAGGGTTAACAGCCATGTTTGTCTTATGTTTATTCACACAGCATTCTGTGCTTTGTGTGTTAACAAACAAGCAGAAAAAAATCCCCCACTGTATTCATCTTGAATCTAACCACTCTTAAAAATAATTTTAGTTATATTTAAATGTTAGCTAGTGGGTGAAAGTTGTCAAATGTGGTCAAAATATTGTTTTATTTAATTAGAAACTTGCGACTTAATTGAGTAGGACTTCATATCATAGTGGAGTGCTATTATACTATTTTTGGCATTTTAAAATAATTTTTCTTAACATGCTTTTACAAGGAAATAATGAAACATATAATTTTCTTTGGAATTCTACAAGATTATGTACAAACATTAGCAAATTTATGCCAAATTAGTTTAGTTTCCGTTACTTCCACTCATTTTATTTTCATCATTTAGGCAAAACATTTCTATCACACAGTATTTTCTGTGAATTATCCTGACATAAATGTATTGTTTTCATTTCCTATGTCTTAGCTACATTTAGTTATCTTCTGGCAGTCTGAAAATGTATTACTTAATGCCTAAGCCCTCAGCTGTTGAGCTGCCTTTTTCTAAACATTGTAGTGTCTGTAATGCATGTGGTGTCATGCTAAGTGGTTGGCTTCTTATAGTTACAATTATAAAAATATTGTACTGTATATTATTATTCCTCCTGAGAGATGTAGCTTCTGGCACTAACTACAGTAAATAATGTAGTGCCAGGAAATAATGTGAAATATGTAGGAATGCTGAACGTTAACAGGATTCACTGATCACTGTTTCGCTAACTAATGCAAAAGTATTTACAAGTTAATGTTTGAAATATTTAGTTTTTGTCAAGGAGCCAGTGTGGGGTGGGGGTAATTCCACTGAGAAACTGAATTTCAGGTTTTGAAATAACTGCCCTAGAAAACAGGAAGTTAATTTTCTTAAGGAAATTTTATTTATCTGAGAAATAATAATTAGAAACACAAACAGAACCTAACAACCTTGTACTGCACTCTAAATTACAAAAAAAAAAATTCCCCAATACAGTACTTGTAACATAATATTATCCTAATTATTCAGTTGTTACATAAAAGCATTTCTGCTGTTTAGGCAAAACTTTTCCAATGTAATTTGTTTGGATATGTTGGTTTAGGTTCTCAGTCATCGAGGACTTGTCAAATCCATCATAAAAACAAACTCCAGTCCAGTTGATATTACAAAAAACTCTCAGGAAATGTTTATTTACTCGCTGGAAAACACCAGTTTGATTCTTTAGCCTGCTTTTTGTCCTGACTTTGTTGTGCCGAATAGTGCCTGTGGCTCTGTCCTTACTGACCACAGGCGGCGTGGGTTGATAACTATAATAAAACACGGTGTCAGTTTAGAAGACAATGGAACATGTTTTGGGCAGTAGTGGAAATATATTTTTTATTTACGATTGTCTTTATTAACTCAGTAGTACCTATAAAAACATATTATAATACATTTTATTAGCTGATGTAGAGCTAACATTGAGCTCCTTGACTCTGTTTGAAGGAGGCTTTTTTAAAGATGTTGAGTGGTGTGCAGACAACATGAATGTTGTTGTGTCCCAAGATCTAACCATACTCACACACAGTTTATGTCATCACAAATGTTACTATTTAGTGAATAAAATCTTTTTTTTTTCCTGACTTGTTCACATAAAAATATGTCAATGATCTGAAATCCCACCTAGATTTTGATACTGTGATATATAAAAAGCTTATTCTGTATTCTCTACTGCATTGTTTGGTCTAATGTTGACATTCTGGTTGTGTTTAATAAAGTACACCTTAGTGGAACTCAATCCAACTACAGACAGGAAAAGTAGACTAAAATGGTCAAGTCCTTGAACCAAAGGTAAAGTCATGCGAATGAACAGAAATGTCTTCCTCTAAGAATTCAGACGGTGCTGTCAGCAGTGTGGATTGGGGTTTGGGGATCACTGTGACCTTCTCAGTGGTCTGAGTGTGTGTCGGCATGGCATGACTGATGCAGATTATCATAGCTGGAGAAAGCCAATTACGCCAGTCATCACTGCTCCCTCAGGGTTTCTCTTGGTGGAATGAAATGCATTACAAAATTCTCTGTGCAACCTTCTGACAGTGTTTTGTATTTCAGTGCTGATCCCCTCAGTTTGAGTGTTAATAGTGCAGTCAATGGGACCCACCCAAGCCTCAGAGCCCTCTTTGGCTCCAATGAGCTTTTGCTCCACAAAGCAGGGAGGTCATGCCTTTTGGAGAAGTGGATGAATTACAGTCTCCTCTGTTTGTCTTTCTCTATTCAAGACAAAGCCTTTTTATTTTGGTGCCTTCTTAACGCTCATCTCACTCAGTGTCCTTGAACGGCTACAGAATGAATAAGTCAGATTCCGGAGACTCTGCTGTAGTATTTTATGAAACATAACCAACAGTGGCTAATCAAATATTTGTTCTGCTTGGTTTTGTTTCCATAACAGATTCGCTGCAAGACCAGAAAAGCTGAGATCACAGAACGCAACATCTATGAGATGTACAACGACTATAGATCAAGTAGAGTCACAGGTAAGAGGCCTTTACTGCCAGTTAAGAAATTATTAGTTTTCTTACTTTCTCAAATTCCAGAGCTCCAGTAGTGGATATTTTAAATATTGCATATTTTTTACATTGCAAACTAAATAAAAAATAAATAATAGGCCAGACGTTTCTTGATAAAACAAAAACATTGACAGAAATCTTGCCTCATTTTGTATTTGTTTTTATTTTATCTGTGTACACATGCAGCAAATTACTGGTCAGAACACAACATTTTGCATAAATGTACAATTACATGTTTGTTAATTATTTACTACTGATGTTTCATTTTCAGCAAAAGTAAAAGTAATGCAGTTCAAAGAAACATAATCTCCAGTATATATCAATAAAGACTTTCACTTGCCTAAGTATAATTGCAAATTCTACCTTAACATGATGGCCAATTGCAGTTTACAGACACCAGTTTTCTTCATTAATTTAGAGACTTTATTATCGTTTCAAGATTAAGAATGACAAGTGTGCTATTTATTAGCTGAGATAATATTAGTAGCTAAAACTGCTGGAGAAAGAATCAGGTATTGTACTTGTTTAGCATCACTAAACTCATAAGGAACAGCCTCACTAAGCTTGTTGCATGACTTCTATCATAGTCTTGTTAGGATATCTCCATATTTGCTTCGGAATGTCTTTCTTCTGCCATTTCACATAACTCCAATAAGTGCTCAACACAGGAGAAGAAAAGTGATGATTTTCATTTAACAGATAATTAGCTTTTACGCAACCACATTTTTCATTATGCATTACGTGAGGCGTGATATTACCATGTTTCACTAACTATCTGTGATTCTTTTTTTTATAACAATGGGATCCTGCAGTTCTTTGTGTGAGAGTAGAAACTGAAGCGAGCAAGAAACTGACAGATTACTTACGAGAAAAGGAGGAGAGAAGGGAATGAAAAGCACCCTTTTTGCTGGGCTTTGGCCAATGAACGTGTCCTTCCCCATTACTCTTATATGGTGCAATATGCAGGTCAGTCAGGCGATAATGAATGCTCTGGCTGATACTCAGACTTTCTTCTTCCCTCCAGCATGTCTGCTATGCTCTCTCATTTTTTTTTGCTTTGCTCGTATATTACCTTAGTACAGTTGACTTTCACTGGTCTATTTATAAATGTTATTGTTTGTTAGAAACAACGGAAAATTGAGTAAATATATGTGATACAGAAAACACTGTTGATTTTGAAAAAAAATAAAGAATGGGGTGAGTCAAAAGACACAGGACACACTTGTATTTCAGAAAGACAAGGGAAACTAACTTATTTTAAAACCCCAGCAAGTATTGGGTGACGGTTCCTATTGTTTAGGCTATGTCCAGAACATGGTTGCCACCTCAAAGGCTGCCATATTGGATGAAAATAAAAGGGTCTCTGTTGACTTTTGATTCACCCTGTAAAATGATTTGAACTTCCAGGCATCAGCTTGTCAACATGATTTTGTCAAATGTATATGTCAAAAACAAAGAGTGACATGATTGTTTGGTATTCAATAACATGGTACGTAACAAATCTGTTAAGACCATTTTTTCTTGGTAACAAACAGATACAAAACGTAAAGTAAATAAAAGTTGTTGTCAATCTTACTTTACTTTTTCAAGTACATAGTTCTAAAGAGAGCAGAAGTTTCTGTTCAATTTAAACTCATCTCGTTTCTCTTTTCAGAGGACAGTTCATCACAGCTAGATTTTTCTTCTGTAGTGAAAGGATGTGAAGAGTTCAGCTCTTGAAAAAAATATATTTAAAGGGCATTTAAATGGAGCAAGTCACTTATTTGTAGAAGTTTACTTTGGAACTATACTACTTACTACACTTTTCTTACTTGAACAACAATAATTTATCAGTTTTAGAAAAAAAAGGTCCAGAGTAATTAATTTTAATCATTTTCTCCCCTTTAAATGTTGCTTCCTGACCAAAGAAAAATAAAATGCTGTATATCTCTAATGACAAACATTATGGAATGCACTTTCTCCCATAAGCTGATTAAGCTTTTTCTATTTTCGAAAGGTCTTCCAACCTTGCAGAGGGTTAAAGATGTAGAACAAACAAAACTCAATATGAAACAACCTGTTCTTGAGGCTGTTTTGGTGGCCATGTATGAGTAGTATACAAGTTGAGTGGTTTTCTGGCTGTGACTGATCGAAGGGCAGAAAACATTGCCAACAAAATTTCAGCAACACAAAGGGATTAACAGTTGTTTTGGACTCCGTGTGAGACCCATTTCTATCAATATTCATGCTGAGGGGAAATTCTCTGGAGGAAGTCCTGGCCTCTTTTTGGATTCAGTCTGATCCAGTTTCCAGGTCAGATTCTTGTGTCACCAAAGCACCTGCTGTAGTTCCACCCCCTTCGTAAGATCTAGGAAACCATGACAAATAGTGTTCTTCATCTCATAACATGTATCAAGTTACATTTTATAACATCTTGATATTCCTCCACAACTCATTACTACTGAAGCAGAAAGAGTTGAAGCTCATGTAATGAAGTGTAACTGTGGCTGGGGAGTCACCTCAACCTTTTCCGGCCCAGATGATCACCTGCTAACCATCAGCCAGGCTGCATGGATGTGAAATGAGGAGGAAGATGATGAAAAAGTAGAATTAGAAGCAATGAGGAAGATAAAGGTCAGTTTTAAACCTGCAAACCCCAGAGACAGAGACATCTCCTTCATCCTCCGGGATGTATTGACTGTCATACACAGCAGTCAAATAAATAACATTTGTCACTTGTGCCTGAACTACAGTCTCGCCATTCATTGATCTATAAGCAGAGCCACAGGAACTTCCTATCTTTCCTTAAATGGCTTAGCTTTCTGAGCAGAGCCTTTGTGAATTCTTTGAAAGTTGCATGAGACACCTACTGTAACTGAACCTGGTTGTTTGACAAAAAAAAATAAAAAATCTTATGGATTGGTGCTTTCCTAACAAGGGAGAACATTACCGTGGGATTTGGCAAGAAACTCAATAAAGACAGGCAAACAAAGTCAGCATCTCTTGGGAGAAATAGTCATGAATGTTTAGTGAAGAGGCAAATATTGAATAAGTGGATCGCTAGAAACGAGCTATGCCTCCCAAAGCTCTTGTTTAAATTTTACTGTTATTGTTGTTGATGGTCCACTTCTTTCATTTAGCATGCAGTAATTATATTTGAAATATTGATTATATAAGATTTCCTTGTTAACTCAACTAATATATTCATCAGGAGATTTTGTCTAAAGGGGACACCCCTTATTTTACAAATCTGTTTCTGTTTTACTACATGAAACCAGCATGTGGAGGATGATTGGACTCGTGACATATAAATCCCGCTCACATAACCAATTTCAAGTCCAGCATTTTACTCGACTAAAGAAAACTCATCATCAAACACACTCGTTCTCATACAAAACCATAAAAGCAAACCGAGGCAGCTTTCATCTGCTGAGGCACAAACTCAAATTAGTGCTTGAGTTGAATGTTTTACTGCACTAAGCTGACCACAGATATAACATCATTGTTTAAAAGAAGAAAAAAAAAAAATCAAGACATCAGACAAAAATCATTCCGCATGGATGCCAAAATTGAAGGAGAGCATGCACTGGCTGTTACTCATTACCAATGGCTGACAGAGGTAATTGAATTTTGCCTGGAAAACATTCACTTTATTTATGAAAAGCCTTTTCTAGTTAACAAAAAATAAAAATACGAGCAAAACAGTCAGCTATGAGTTGGTTGCTTTAGAATCTTTATGTGACAGAAATGTAAATTATTAAGTGGATTTTTTTGTTGCTCATGGTGTTTGCTAAAGCCAAGCTCTGTATTATGTCCAAACTGCACGATCCGTATGTTGTTGTTGTTTTTTTTCTGACCTACTTTAGCATGCAAAGCAGGGAATTTAACCGTCCAATATTTTTCAAAGGCTGGGCTTTGGCTCAAATGTTCAAGGAACACAGGTGTACATATTATTGTCAAGTCTATGAGGTCTTTCCAAATATCCAGAATGTAACATATCCTGCGAAATACCCACTACACTATCGAGGTGCCTGCCTCCAAATGCTAAACTTCTCCCTTGATTAGCCGACAAGAAAATCTGTCTAGTTTTATTTTGAAGTTGAGGACTTGTATAAATGTTGGCAAAAACTCATACAATAAGCTTGTGTGCAATAAGAGATGAAGACAAAAGAGAAGTTGCTCTTCAATGATTTTCTTTTTTTTTTTTCCCTGCTGCCTGCAGTTTCAGATTCTTGTTAAATTGCGCCTGCAGGAGAAAGCTGCCGTGCGGCAGGGTATTTTATTGTGCCATTTTTCATATTTGAGCTAAATCTTTGGCAGCATCATTGCATGTATATCCTAATCATTCTTCAGGAGTGGCTACATGTAAATATGCATTTTTCATTTGCAGGAAATGATGGTGTATACCACTAACACACTGCTGCTGGCTGAAGAAGAATCATCAGTTATTTAAATCAGCCTCAGCTGTTTAGAGAATTACGTAGAATATTTGCTGAAGTTGGAGTACAAAGATGGTGTAGTAACTTACTCTAATACTATTCGGTGTTCCTAATGCAGAGTTATTGACACTTCACAAAGGACTGAAAATTGAGCGCTAATTTTAGTTTTGGAAAAGGGGGAATGTAATTTTGAGCTGCAGTTGTAACTATCCAAAGAAATCCATGCAAACGGTTTAAGCTTGTACATATAGGCATGTTTGTGAATATAGACTTTGTCATATAAAATCACAGCAAATCTGGTCTGCAGTGCCTGTATCTTTAGGTTTTATCTCAAGCGCTAAGGGAACTTTCACTCAAAGCCATGGAGAATAAACTTTGTTAATGTTCAGACTATGAGTGGGCGTTAACTCTCAGCTAATACACACCCAAATTAACTCAATATCTGTCAAATTGACTGAGGTAAAGCCATTTTTGCTTTTGAATAAAGTTGGTTAGATGTAGTGACCATTTTGAATGGGGTTGACTCCAAATGTTAAATAAGTTGTAGAGTTGTATCCAATAATTACTTCCTGTTCAATATATTGTGTCTTCTAGTTTATGAGATAATTTGCTAACAGATTGTTAATTTTAAAAGTTAATGCTGTTAATGTTTTAAGTGAAAGTGCTGCACAATATTTAGGACTCTATCTGTTGGGGATGACTTATAGCTACAACCACACCAGATTATTGCTCTCAATATCTGTAGAATTGACTGAGTTACATCCATTTTTCTGATGGCTGATGTTGACTATTCATGGTGGCCGTCTTGAATTATATTGACTTGAAAAGAGAGTCAGTTATAGATGTTCATACAGTGATTGCTTTCTGAGAGTCGTGTTAAAACTGATCAGTGGTTCATGGGATATTTTGCTACAGAAAGAAAAACTTTATTGCTGCTTCACCTCTAGCAGCACGCTACAAAATCTCATAATTTAAAGAAGGCATGTGTGTTTGCTGCAGCTTTCCAAAATGAAGCTGACCAAAATGTAGACAGACTGAATCATTAACTGTAGTAGTTTGTAACCTTCCTTGAACTTTATTTTTAATGACACTCCTCCTCTGAGGTGTTTTAATGCAGTCAGCTGAAGAATTAGCCCTGCCACCTGCTCGTGTTGTTACACATTCATTCACATTTTCTCTTACAAATGTTCCTGGGGTTCAGTTAAAATTTACACCGTCTGTTTGCAAGCGTGACTAATTTTGTCTCAGTTACCATTTTAGTTTCTGTTCTCCTGTCATGTGAAGGACCTAAAGTTGTTTAAAGTTGGAACATCTTGGCGTGCAGACTGGCTGCAGTGTTGCACAACACTCAGAGGAGTGTAGTCGACTATAATCCTTTAACCAGGAGTATAGTTTAGATGTACTATTTCTAAATTAACAAAATGTTTACTAATCGTGCTCATCAAAAATGTTAGGATTTATGTTTGGTAAGCTCAGAAAAATAATCCAGAATATTGATATTTTTATCACTTTTGAATGATTGTCATTTTTAAATGGGAACTTGTTTTTATTTTGAAAATCAAAATCGTAAAATGAACACAAAGCTTAAACACTAAATCTTCTGTTAACGTAAACTATTTAATAAATTCTTCTCCCTGAGCACGAGACATCAGAGTCTCTCTCAGTTTACAAAAGACCCATCTGACCACTACTGATGCATTAGATAATATTCTCATTGATATTTTGCATGTTTCCGCACACAGCTTGTGTCTAATTATGGACGCGTAATGGTGTTTGCTCTGCTGTTTCACGTGTATAATTAATCTTTTCACTGAGTGTTGATCAAACCAAGACATCGTTCAAGCCTCATTCATTTTTAAAACATCTATTGTTCCCAAAATGAGAACAAACCTTTCATAAATATTTAAAGAAAGATTTCTTAAGAGTATCAGGATTTTAATGAAAATACTTTGATGTGAAAATAGAATTCATTTAAATGCAGCTAAAATGTATCATTCATTGAAGGGCCTGCCCTCTGTATTTTATTCTAAGATCATTTTATAATGAGAAAGGACAAGGTTATTGTCTTTTGGGTCAAACTTTGTTCTGCAAGAAATGTTTTGAGATCTTTCAAAATGTGTTGGTGACTCTAAAACTAAATCACCTTTACAGGTAAACTCAGTGATTACTTTCAGAGTGTTTCATTGAAATGTCTTCAGTGGTTCATCAGATATTTCGCTGACAGAGTTCACTTCAATATTTAAAGGCAAAGTCACTCAAATGGATCTCTTTGTGATGCATTAGCTGTGAAAGTGTAGGTTGGGACTTTCAGCTACTACCACACCGAATCTTAGATCAATATTTATAAAACTGTTTTTGTGTTTGCTGAAGTCACTTAGCTGTGGTGGCCATCCTGAATGAGGTTGTCTTCAAAAGTTAAATAATTTTACATGTACATCTAGTGATTAGTTTCTGAAAGTTTCATTAAAATCTGTCCTCTGGTTAATGAGATATTTTACTAACAGAGACAAGCAGACGCAGACGTGCAAAAACATTATCACCCGGAAGTGTTTTTGTTTATGTTTTTTTTCGTTTTAGACGAGGCACAACTTCATTGTCTCCCATCACATGATGCAAAAATGAGAATGCCTCTGCTTCTCCTCCCAGCGACATATGTGAAGCACAGCTGTTTAAAGTTTTGCTCAAACTAACTGTTGTCTGTCGCTTTTTTTTTCTACAAAAGTTCGCAAAAAAAAATAGACGCGTAATTTTGTCAGCTCAGGCTTGCGTGAGGCGATGCTTCTGGACTGTCTCTGGACAGACAGACAGACAGAGCTCCGCTCTCGGGGGAAAGCAGCATCATTCCTTCCTGCGCTTCACGTTTCGCTCCGCTTCGCCTCCTCCGCAGCGACTGCGGCTCCTCGCCGCGCCTGTCCTCGTGCCGAAACGCTTCGCTTTGTCGCCGCGTGCGTCCGAGCAGCTCGCGAAGCGGGCACGTCGAGAGGGCGGGCTCGGCTGCCGTAGTTAAAAAGAGGTCCCGCTCCACCCGGCTGCTCTCATTGCAGTTCAGCCTGCCGAGCGGGGCGCAGCGGCACAGCAGGGACGAACCCAGTCTCCATTCAAGGATTTTTATTTATTTTTTTATTTTTATTTATTTGTTTTTGTTTTTTTTAATACCTCCAACACTTCGTCCTCCGGCTGCAGGACCGACAGGAATCGCACATCGCCTTGTGTGGACAATGTTTCTCTTGCAGTACACGGGTACATCTTTTCTTCTTTTTTAAGTTTTATCCGACTCTCGTGTGTTTGGATCGGTGTCGTTTCTTGCTAAGATGCAATTTTCTGTTCTCACGCCGACTCACGTCGCTGCAGGCTAACAGTCTCCTCCTGTCAGTTACTGCAAGAGTTATGCGGCGTTTTCTAACATTTCATCAGTCGTTTGACACAAGTTCTACCAGAGAGCTAAAAAAAACTAAAACTGAAATAAAACATCCACTTGCCCGGATTCATCGGGCGGAAAGCTGCTGCTGAGACCGCAGCGTTAAAGCTCCTTTCTCCGGTGCAGCGTTGTTTGTTTCTGCTCTTTGGGGGGGTTTTCATGTGGAATGCCGCAGCTTTTGATATGTGATCAAAATAAACGACTGTATGGAAGTGCGTCTGACGCTGTAATCCATCATAACACACGCCTTCTGATGCTGGTTAGGAAGAGAAGTTTTCTGAGAAGATCACTGGTATAAGCATATTTTCACGCACTGTACGGTCGGCTGACTTTGGATATTAAATTAAAGTGGATCAGGCCTGGGAATGTTGCAGACATAGCAATGTTTTCTCTTAGATGCGAGGTTTTTTTTTTCCCAGCAACGTCCAACTATTAGCATTTCCGTGTCATTTATTCCCGAATGGCCATAAGTAGCTCAGTTTTTAAATAGGACATTTTCTGTGGACTCGGGATCTAATTAAGCGAAGAAGATGCTTTTGAACTCTGCCATTAACCTGCTTACTTTGCTTTATTCTGGCACTCTGTTCTCCAGCTTCTTCCTTCTTCTGTTTGTCGTCATGGCAAATTTACCTGAGATGTCCCATAGCTTATTTTTCTTTCTTTCTCTCGCTCTCTTTCTCTGTCTCTCTCTCTCTTGAATTAATTAATTTATTCGGTATTTATGTGTTCATGCATAATTGCTGTTTTCCTTAAGCTCATAAAAGCAATGACTTGCCAAAGATAAGGCAAATGTTATTAATTTAGTATTTTTTCCAGTGCACTGAGTGTAACTATTAGCACCTCCACCCTCATGTTTTCTTTCTGTCTTTCTAAGTAAGGAGAAATATAGTTTTTTTTATATCAGAAAATAGCAACAATGCTGAAATTAGCTTATTGAAAATGTAATTGTTAGGTTGGAGTTAGTTGCTTTTTGCTGTCACAATGTTATAGCTTAAAGTGTTGCTGTTTTTCCTTTGTCCAGTGGCTGAATATATGTCTCTTGTCCTTTCTGTTTGGATGCTTTTCTCTTCTCTTTTGCGAGTTGTTAATCTTACACAGACTGAAATCAGTTTCCATCTCTTCTCTTCCAGAGGCACAAACATGCTTTGAATCAAATTGAGTGAGTGGAGGTCGAGTGCCTCCTTTTGACCACTGGGAGAGAGAAGTTCCATCAGGTGTTGTGACAGCAATTTAGCTCCATTCTGCTCTCTGATCAACAAGCAGAGCATCTTTAGATTTTAATGATGTGTAGGGCAAGAGAGCACTTTTGCTAAGATCTGTCAGAGAGACAAGATTTAAAGGTTTTACATAGAGGGCTTGAGAAGAAGCTTAGGTCTTTTTTCAGTCCTCTTTGGCATAGGATACTGGTGCTGCAGAACAAATTAAGACAGAATTCAGAGCTCCACTTTATAATACCAAGAGATTTGGAAACTTTGGGAACTCTCAAATTTTAATTGGTCGCTGTATGACTGTTTGAGGTTACTAACCAGGATTTTTTATAGCAGAGGCGGTTGGAAAAATAAGAGTATAAGTTAGAAGAAAAGAGAGAAAAAAATAAAATGACTCAAATTATTCTGTTGTTCAATTTCAGAAGTCCAGCTACCTCACTGACAGCTTTAAATTTGCAGGAATGCG
>JAVKLF010000161.1:16387330-16400240 GCA_034783495.1 Millerichthys robustus | reverse complement strand
TTTTAGTTGGACCTATAGAACTTTGTAGCGTTTCCTCTCAGAATTGATTTATGACTTCCTCCTTGTTCAATACAGTTTCATGTTACTTTACAGTGGTGCAATGTAGTTAGTGACAATGGTTTTCTCCCAAACCTGTGTGGCTCTATCCATCCAAGTTGCATGAGAGTTTCTTACTTAATGGCTCGGACATCACACATAGCCAACAGTGCTTTCAGGACTTATCCCAATGAAGTTTTCTCTGAGTGTCTCAATCGTTTCACAATTATTCACTGTAAGTGTTAAAAACTGTAAGAACTATGCTAATTTGCTTTTCATAACTTTCGTTTATTGATGGATTAACAAACTAACCAGATGATATACTGTCTGTCTTGTCAATGCCATTTTGTACAAGACTCCTGCTTGCTTTTGTAAAGTCATGGCATGTAATGAGATCACTCCAGTGCACCATCTGTCGTGTTGATGTTTCAGACTGTTGGTGTGATAACTAGATAGTTTGGCTGCCTCACCGCTGGCACTATATACCTGTAAGCACCTAATAAAGGGTGATGATTGTTCCTAAACCTCATGTCTAATGCTCATTTTATATGTGAACTCTAAAAATTCAATTTAAACAAGTTTTCAGTTTTTGAACAGGGATAGCATTCTTAACGGGTGGTAAAATCTGCTCAGGGTAAAGAAAGCTAGGTTAGTTTGCGTAGAAGATCCCTGGGAGCAGCAGCACTTGAACCTGTCATCTGCTGTTGAGTCTCTAAGAGACCTAAGCTGCCTTAAGGCAACCGACTCTGGGGCTCCAACCATATCACTGAGAGAGCTCTTCATTTCTAATCACTTTCATTATAAGTCACCACACAGAAAACCTTGAAATTGGAGGTAAGGACTTTGCAAAGTAAGTTTCAGTTACATGAAAGATGGAGTGAGCCATTTAGCCCTGTTCTGCATTTGCTTTATAGGAGCACATATGTGAGAATGGATAGGGGCTGCATTGCTGTTGTGTTAAACCCAGCTGACAGTCCCTTTGAGCTGTGGGGGAAAACAGACAGTTTAAAGAAACTGGATTATGTTGATCACCAGGGTGTTGCTGTGTAAATTTCTACATTTCACAACTTCTCTGAAAGACAATCATTACTTCAGCCATCCATTGTGTATTTTAGTTATTTTGTGGGTTTTGGGCTTATAAAAAATTGTAAAAGTGGTCCTTTCTCTTTTAAAATAATAGTTTAGGCTAGGAATTTCCAAGATTTTAGCTTCTGGCCCCCAAAATACAATGTCAAAGACCCTAATGGCTAATGTCTGACTGTCTGACCTTACCTGTTTTATAAAATTTGTTCTTTAATGCACAATCTAGATCGATTATATTCTCTAACCAATAGTCAAAAGATTTAGAAGGTGAGTTTATGAAATGCATTAAAATGACAACAATTGATTTATTGTTAATAAAATGAATATAAATCCAACAATATCTGGTATAGTTTTTTTGTTTATACCCTATCAGTTCTTGCTGAGCAATATTGTGAGCAGGAACCCTAGTTTGTCTGTCAAACTTTTGCAATGCAAACATTTGGTAGAAGCATCTCACTTATGCTTCAGAAATTGTGCTTATGCATGTGTTTCTGGAGTGAAACAATCCAAAGTACAGGTGCAGCTGTCACCAAAATGTGCAGGACTCATTCTAGTTCTTCCCCTGAGACGTCCCACTTAGTGCATTTCAACATACAGGAGGGCAATACTGGTTGAAACGGTCACAAAAATATTGCACTTGTCTGGTAACGAGGCAGTCTTTAGAGACTGTGAGGATTTTTTTTCCTTGTTATTTTTTTCTCATACAGCAGTTACAAGTGAGACACTTTAAAGGAGCAAAATATGTGGTTTGATGGATCACCAGAGGAATGTAGGACAATACGACTGTAGATCTTCAAAGTTACCTCTGTCCAATTCTGCTTTGGAGATTGTTTATTTATTGTATTTTTGTTGTTGTTGTCGTGGCATGGATGATAAATTGAGTCATTAAATCTGCTCTGTGCTGTAGCTGCGTTCTTACGAGAATTTACTTCTTTAAATAAACAGTGCGCTATTGATAAACGGTGAATTTATTTTTGACTAACTGCAAACTATTACAAGAAATTTTATGACATTTTATTACCTTCTTATTGTTATCCTATAAATACAAGTCATTTTAGTGTTGACCCTTTAGGCCCAGGTTGTTGCACGCATTAATATGTTGAACATCCTTTGAATATACTTGAGAGCTTGGTTCAGTGGTTTGAATCAGAGAAGAGGAGTGTCCAGAGATTGCTTGCCTGGAAAACAGTCATCACTCTACTGTAATCGAGATCGAGATCCCAGATTTATATGGCTCTTACACTAGGAAGAAGGAATGGCTTAAGGGAGAATGGAGCTTCGAAACAAAATTGTACAAAAATGGATGGACAACATGTAACCGAGAATGCATTATTAACAGGGTAGTAGGGGTTCTCTGTATTCTGCCTGTCTTCTGAAAGCATTTTGCTATTCAGTGAAAGTCCAAAGGAATACAGAGACTGCTTTCATGGGTTGGTTGGTAGAGTAGTTCTGCTGGGGTAATAACTTCATATTCTAAATCTTGCTTACATGATAACTCGGCTTTCAGTGAAAATGATGTTGCAAGACTATGGTAAACTTGTGAATTTTCCATTTGAAAGACATTTTTGTGGTGACTTTTATGTTTTCTGAGGCATTTCTCTCTATTTAACGCCAACAGACTTACAGTTGTTGTGGAGGTCTTTTTCATTGCAATGAAAAAAAACCCTGAAATGTCAGCAGAACAGCTCTGAAAGGTTTGGTGTTTGAGCTCAAAGAAAGCCCTGTACTTGTATGTATATGGCATTGAGCCTGACTGGAGTCAGATCCCCACTGCTGGATAAATGCAAGCTTTTTATGCTCTCAGCATATCTTACTGGCCAGTAGTGGGTCTGTAGCCTTATTTTCAACCTTTCTTAGAGGAATGAGAGGTCAGCATTTAGAGAAGGATGATACAACATTGGTGTAACATTTTTATCAGGGAATGGTGTGTCGTTTCTTGCCGGGTTACTTAAATTATAGCTCTGTCTATTTTGAAACTCTGGAATGCAACTTGAGGTCAACATTTGAATGAACTGAAGAGTTTGTTTTGTGACATGATAGCAGCAATTTAACTGAGGGCATTCACATAGATGGCTTGAAGTCTAGTCATAATTTTGACTTTCATGTTTTTTACTGTGGGTTTTAGGTAAATTTTCTTCAGGTTTTGTGCATCTCTCTGAGGACTTTGAGAACTTTATGATAAATACCACAAAATGTTCTTTATGAACTTCTCCTCCTGACTTTGCACATTCAGCCTAGTCGATCAGTTTTTCTGCAGGCCACAGTAATGACTTCTTTCACTCACGCCTAAATGCCATTTGTATTTCAAATCTTATTGCTCCTAAAGCAGAGATGCATCGAGCACAAGTTTCTCTGCAGATTCTGATGTAACTTGACAAATTTATTTTTAAGATCAGGACACATTTGTTTGTTTGTTTAACTTTTATCATTTCAAATACACGACTATCCACTGTCTACCTTGTTGCATTTGAAATCAGGACATTTTCTTAGAGGAATAATCTTTTTATATTTAATTTCAAAGTTCTATTTTTAAACACAAAAGATGCATAAACTAACTCTCTCTTTGTCTCTGTCACCAATAGCCCGTCCAGTTTTGCATGATCATATGCAGCAAAGGTCATTTCAATGATCAGTACTAGAATCTGAGTGTCGTTCACAGTGTACGCAGTGGTCTTAAGGACGTATGCTGACAGCAGCTGACTGAACATTATGGAACTGAACACAACCATTACAGACAGGGCCGTAATTGGATTCACAAATCAGCCAAGGCTCTAGGTTTATAGTGGCACTGGCCTTTATGGGTCATATTTCAGAGGCTGCTGGGCAGTTCATTATTGGAGGCTTGGTGTGAACAAAAACCTGCTGAATGTAAGAGGTGCCCATCATCTCCCCTTTTTCTTTTACAAAACATCATTCTATAAATATTTTTTTCCCCTATGAGATACCGTGAAATATTTTATCTGATGTGTGGTCTTTTTTCCTTGCTCAGAATTGACATTTTCATTGGTGTGACCTTGAGTTTTTGTAACCATTTTCTTTTAGATTACCCCTTTTACCCTTTCTGCACTTCATGTGAAACCCACTTCTTTTATACCACTCTTCTGTACTTATCTATTATTTATTGTTTGGTTGTTGCCTCCCATGTTGACAAATAAAATCCCGTGTAACAAGGAGGTTGATGATAAAGGATGTGTATGCTTGTGAGACTGGGTGGGAGGAATAGCTAAGGAGAGTCTTTTTCAGCCATCCCCTTGGCAAGCTGAAACACACTGCAGGTTCTCAGTTATACTTTCAGTGCTTGTCCCAACAGAAGTCAGAGAGGTGGATCGATATGAAGATTAATTATTGTGTCCAAGTTGAGGGCTGCACCCACAAAGTGCATTTTTCTGGCCTCTGGTGAGAACCCAAATACTTGGGAGTGTTGAGCTTTAGCTTGTTAGTGTGGTCTCTGGACCGAAGCAACCCTGGGAGTAAATTGGACTGGGCTCCAGAGTAATGCAGTTGGGCTGAGTTCAGCTCAACTTAAGACTGCTAACAGATCAACCAAAGGTCCAGAGGCATTCTCTTAGCCTAATATACCCACCTGGATATTAAGTATAATGTTGACTTTTCTCTGAGGTATTCGAGGCAGAGGGCATACTGTAGGCTGTGGTGGATTGATGGGTTTCATCAAAACTTATCAATGTTTTTTTTCTGGAAATAGTGCATGTATGATGAGCTCATAAACAGACATGAATCCATATTTATTATGGAGTATAATATTTTAAGCCCCATGTCTGTCTGCATGGGGATTATTTACTGTTTGTGCAGTACATCAATGTGTGTCTGTTGAAGCACATTGATAAATTGTGTCTTGAAATGTCCAGTGTGTCATGCCGATAAATCAGCAGCATGTGTTTGGGTGTAGGCCTGAACTGCAGAGGCAGGGAAAATTGGCCAACAGCAGAATGATAAATTTCTCTGCTGAAGGCCACTGGGGGATTTTAGTTTGTTGAAGATTCGTAGAAATCATCAACAGAACTTGAATCACTATCACTGGCAAGTGTCGGGCGATTTTATTACTCTGCTCTGTCCATATTACTCTCAATTCTTTGGTTTGATCAAAAAAATGAATAATTAAGATGGTCAAAGCAATGTGTGTCAAATAAGTTCCTCAACAGAATGTTTTACTTGTTTTTATAAAAGACTTCTCTAAAGTCATGGTTTCTCATAGATAAGACTATTTTAATAGCATAATTAAAATCATATTTTTGTTGTCATTTACTGTACTTATTTTATTTCAGGCCTATAATGTGGGAGCTACACATCAGTCTCTGCATCTGTTAAATGTGTATGTTTTTGCTTAATTAATTTTGAATAATTTCATGGAATCTATTATAAAATTGACAAATGATTCTATTCTGTCGAGTCATTGATTTTATAGTGACTCAAGACATTCAGTCTTAATTTAGTTTTTCAGCTCAAAAACATGACACATTAATGTTGTTATTGCTGTTCTTCCTTTTGCTATTGTGTAGCTTTAATTCTCTCGCTCTAAATATGAGTGATTGCAAGTAAAGAACATTCTAAACAGCTAGGGGTCTTGGTCTATAATAGGTAAACATCACCGAACAAATGCAATAATGTGTTACAGACTTTTCACATATTAAATTATCAGTCTTTGCCATCTTGTGCTTGTCATATTTTTTTTTCTCCCTTCATTTCCACTCTCATCACCTTGACTATTAGTTAAAGCAATAAAACTGTTCCCAGTTTGTCTGGTCTGATGTGTGATAGATGGACAGAGTCATGAGAAACAACAGAGACAAACATGGAAGGCTCAAAGGAGAGGATCCAGTCTCTGGCAAATCATAGCAGCTGGGACTATCCTGTTGCATGATCTATGGAGCTTCATTTGTTTGTGCCGTTTTGGTAATTAAACAAGCGTATGCCCACTCAGTGGTCTCTGGCTGATGGCTTTGTTTCTCTCCCCTAATCTTCCTCTAAGACCAGATAATTAATGGTAGAATAGCAGAAGAGCCTGCAGTCCTTCTGTTAATTGAAGAGATTCATCTTATTTACTCGACCTACACCTCTTTTTTTTTTTTTTTTGCTTGGCCTTGGTATCATTTTAATTGTGAACATTGATGTGGATATTTAGCATCTATACAGACATGTTGTATCAAGTTCTGACATAAATAAATTTTCCAACCAGTATTTAGCTCCTTTTATGTTTTTCTTTACTATGTTATGACTGAGGCATAACAAAGTCTTGCTCAGTGGTCAACAAAAACTCTGATATCCATCACCATTTTGTCCACAAATCTGTCTGCTTCCCACTTTTCTGCAGACGGATTCCTCCATGCGAGTACTTGAAGCAAAATGCAGCGTCCAAGTGCTTTCAGCATAAACAAACAAGCTCTCAAACATCTGACCAATCACTCAGTAATTTCTTATGCAGATGGGGGTTACAATTCAAATTCTCCCAGAGGGTTGTAACAAAAAGCGGTAGAAGAGTCTAAGCTGTGAACAAAAGAGTGTGACTTTCGTCATGTGACAATGAGAGTCAATTTTGGCAGTTTGGATGGAGTATGTGGAGGCCTAATACCATCAAAGATTATTGTGATATATAAGCAGGAAGAGTTAAAAGCATATCAACTTTTATGTGATGAATTTGTCTTTTTAAATCTTTTAGCATCCACTTTGCACAGATGAAGTGTGATCATAGCGTTTGTCATCCTTCATTAGTGATCATGCTATAACCTTCTCAGGAATTCAGACAAATTGCATGGGACTGGATTTCAAGAATCAGACAGGATTAAACTTTAGCTGCGTTGCCTCATCCAGAAATAGCACTCATGTTGGCTGGCAGGTCTGGAACTGGGTGGCTAAGGGAAAGACTTGAGGTATTCAATGTCCTGCCAGTGTTGGAGCTTCACCAATACTTTTCTACAAAATAGAATCTTTGATGATCTGTTTTTAATTATTTTACGAATCAACAGTGGATCAGCAGATTTTTGATTTTGTCTTTTAAAATCATGTTCAGTGTTTTTGCAAATCTTCATATTCATTAGGTTTAGACTACTACTACAAAAAAAATTAAAGGTTGAAATCACATGTTGTAACTCCCTTCTTTTTGGTTTACCTGCAAAATCCATCCATAAACGCCGACTGGTCCAAAACTCAGCTGCTTGCATTTTTCCAGAACCCCTTCCACAAGTCATCTAACACCTGTCCTGCAGCATCTTCACTGGCTCCCCATCAAATTTAGCATCTTTTATAAAGTCCTGCTCCTCACCTTCAAAGCCCTCAGTAACCTCACCCCTCTGTATCACACAGAACTTCTCCACATTACCACACACACACCTACACTATCGGGTCTTCCTTCTCCACCCAACTCACCCAACCACCAGCTGGTTTAATCACTATGGGCTCAAGAGCTTTTAATCACTCAGCACCCCACATCTGGAACGCTCTCCCCCTGGACATTAAAACCTCTCCCACCATCTCAATTTTCAAATCATGCATTAAAACTCTTTTCTTTAAACAGGCAAATTCATTTTAACCTTCATCTCTTATCACCCTTATTTAAGTAACATGATGTTTTATTATCTTGTTTGTTGCTTTATTCTTATAATTTAACTGAACTGATGTACTGGGACTTTTTAAAAGAACTATTCATTTATTGCCCACTAACTATCAATAAATGAAGCAGTGTTTATGAATAAGTGGGTCATTTATGTGAAAGACTGGTAAGCCCATACACGAGACAGTTAGTGCAATTAAAAAATGGACATTTTTCACACTGCTTTTTCTACTTTTGCCTAAGAGTATTCAGAGAATAGGATGTTGCAGTATTATATGTTCGTTTGAGGTTATATTTATCTGACATATAACCTGATGACAGCCTGTTGATTTTTAGTTTTTAAAACCTGATAGTGAAACCCTTTGAGCTGAAGCAGTATGCCTGTATAAATGTGTCTACATGTTGAATTAAAGTTGAGAAAATGCTAAACCCTTAACTGTTCTTCGGTACTGAAAGGCTTTCTCCTTCTATTACATTTGTTCAATGCATTAGATCTCTAAATGGATCTATCCTTCAAATTCTTCAAATGGAAGTGGGATTCATCATTCATTATAGTGGTTGAGCATCCTCTGCTGTGCTTGGTTGCCTCCTCTAGAGCTCCATAAGTGTGATCTATAAAGTGCCTAATTGCTTTTGTCCTGATTTCCTCCATGACTAGGCCATTTACGGTCTGCAAAGATCATTTCCTGCTGTATTTCTGTAGTATTCATCAGGGAGATTCAGCCACTGCAAAAGTGAAATACTGCAGATTATATTACTGCAGTTTGATTGTTTGGTTTATCTGTCAAATTATTGAGCTTATTCACTGAGAGATGACATGGACTGTGCAAACAGCTGGGAATGTCCAAATGATGGTTGTCTGAGCACATCATCCATCAAGAATGAATGGTACATTTTTGCAAATCAGCCCCATGTGCAAGGTCAACCTGGGATAAGTTGCTGGAGATTATTTTTGTAAAGCTTTCTCTGTGTGTTGCTGAAAAGAAATAAAGGACAATGAGTCACTGTGTTTTTTATAAAACATTTTGTTATACACTGTGGACTCTGGACTAGAAACGTTAACAGCAGTTTAGGGTGTAATTCGAATAGAAATATAATCCAAGTCAACTTCTGTAGTTGCATTTTTTTCAATTAAAGCACATCCAAACTTGTGGTGGGTTGTGTACATTTTTTTTTTATTTTAGGTTATCCTTATTATTTTCTAAGAAATTCTAAAGACACATTTCAGAACTGTTTTGGATTCTGCAGACATCGTTCAGAAAAGGTTTTATTTTCGTACCAGTTGGCAAGGGAGGGAAGCAGCACTGAGACAGATTTAACACAGTAAAGCTGTAATTGAACAGCAGTGGGACTATGTGAGCACAGTTTCTTGGGTAACAACCTGCTGATATTGAGTCTGTTATGACACATTTTAAAATTAGGTTGATGGAAATGATTTTGTTAGTACAGATTATGCTATTTTCCAAGCACATATTTTTTTCAAAGTATACAAGACTTGTAAAATTTAAGCTTTACATGTTAATTATTATAATATGTGTGATATGTAAGAAAAGAAAACTCAAAAATTTAAGCAAAATTTGGAATGAAAAAAACATTTTTCACAGCAGGACAATATTTTCATACACAAAACTCATTTGAACTGATCATTGTACCCTCAGATACTTTTAGAGATTGAAGTCAGCTGGTAATAGTCCAAAAGAAGAAAACCTCTAACAAAAAATGTGAATTACTACTCTTAGAGGCTGGTTTTTCAAACATGTTTTTTATGTTTTGTATAAAAAGGTTAATCACAGACATGCCACAAATCTATCATTTTTAAAATTCAAACCTTCTAGCTGTTGGGAAAAATAAAACAAAAAAGAAATATGATTTTTTTGACTTTTTTTTTTTAGATCAAGTTGAGGGAAAAAATGGAATATAAAAAACTTTTCATCAAAATTCACAAGCTTTTTCCCCCAGATCTTTGTACAGCAGTTTTATTTCCACCACTAGAATAGAAACTGAAACACATAATACGATACACACATGAACTGAATTGATCGAGTTGGGTTTTTTTTTTACATTTGTTTTATGCTCTCTCCTCAGTTGTCCTACTCACTCCCCAAATTTGTAAATATGTTTCAGCCTAAGAAAAATTATCCAACCACATTAGAAATTTAGCAGTAAAAATCTTTTCTCCTTTGAGATAATGCAATTAAATGTAGATTAAAGAGTGTGTGAGAGTGTGCACGTGAATGGGTGAATGACTGAATGTAGTGTACAGCGCGTTGGAGTCTGTAGGGATTCCATAAAGTGCTATACAAGTAAAGCCCATTTTTAAAAAACAACTTTTTCATACAAATGGTATTATCACCCAAAGATGGGCTGAACTGCCATTTTAGCTTAGTGTTCTTATTTTGGTACACTACTGTTGTTTTTGCAGCTTCCTTTTGTTTGTCAAGTTTGCAAAGGAGGTCACTGTAAAAATATGATTTCCTTTACCCTTTGTCCCAATTCTTCCCTTTTCAAATGAGTCAGAGCTTAGCGTTAGCATGCATCAGTGAAAACCCAAGGCATTTGAATAAATCAAATAAATCAGTGCTCCTAAGTGGGTGTTTACTTGACTGAGTGCAGGCTGTTGTGACCCCAACCGCTCCCAGCCTCCCCAAAGTATAACAAAGATGTTTGGCACTCTTGTGCCCCACTTGGCTATTTTCTTTATTTATGACCTGAATTTCACCGTGGCAGCTTTCAGAATAGATTCTCCCACACTTGTTCCGCGGTCATTACAGGAGAAAAAAAGTTTATCTTGCTTCGTTGAATAATTCGTCCTGGCATACTAAACCCCTCTTCACAACCAACACCGTCTCTCCCGTTTTCCTGTGACAAAACAACAAGCGACTTTAGACAAGTGTCGACATTTTTAGCCTTAAGGCCAATTAGCATTCTCATGTGTGACTACTTTTTTTCACTTACAACTCAAACTATTCACATCTATGCTCAAATAGAAGTCAGTAAGAATATAATTTTATTTGCTATTGCAATCTTAGCAGAGCTGTTTTGCCAGACTGTAGAGACTTAAATCACAAGTGTTGACAAGAACACATTTCTCATTCTACTTTTTTGTTAAATAATAAGCACCTTTCATATTTTACTTAGAAAGGTCACTTAACTTGTCATAATTGTTTGATGTTTGACTTTAAAGATTTCAAACATAGCAAACTAATGTGTGTAAAACAGTTAAGCAGAAAATATTTTTTATTACATGGCATAGATGTATTTATTAAGGTCATGCATTATTCTGGTATTTGCACAAAGGCCTGTGAAATTTGTAGAAGGTTGTATCTGTTATGCAAATGTGCTTGACACGGAAATGTCTTGATCACAAAGTATCAATGAATGTAGATGAATTGATCCTGAGTACATTTAAAACAATTGTTTCACTTCTTTTTCATCCAGCACGGATGTTTTTAGTAAAATATCAATCCTCCCAGCTGTAATTAGATATTTTCATGTGCAGTCAGCTGATCATTCAAACTGTTAAATTATCAGGCTATAGTTTTTCTTCATATGATCTTTTCACTTTTATATATTCAAGTTAAACTACAGATCATGGCAGATTACAGCATGGGTTAACTTTTACCACATAAGTGTAATCCATAAGTAAAACCATAATGTGCCCTTTCCTTGTTCTAGATAGTAATGAGCTTTGAGACTCACAGGGCATGACTTCAGCTTGCTGGACCAAAATTCAGATCTCTGATTTCTGGAGAATGACAAATAGCCATTTATTTATTTATTTTTTTCACTCCAGACCTGAATTGGAACATCATCTTGAAATAGCTTCAAAGGCTAAGGATCATCTTTTGAAAATGTGGGTGTTGCTTTCAGAGCTACAGAGATCTCAATTGAGTTGTCACTCAGGGTGTCTGTTGCAATTGGATACAAATACAGTCATGCTCATTTCAGTTTGGAAAGAGAAGGGAAGCAGCATTCATAAGACAAACACAAACAAGGAAAAAGCACTTTTTACAAGTATTAATTGACACACAAGGGAATAAGGCTTCTTATCTTCTCTCCTTGAAACTAAGTACAGCCTCTGGGATGTTCTGAAGCTTACTGACAAGGTGTGGGTGTTCCTTTCAAAACCAATCTTAAATGTGCTTTGCAAAGAAATTCATAAAGTTTTGACACCAGTGGAGTCTAAACAGTTTTTGAAATGTTGATATGGCCTAATGATGCTCATTTTCAGCTTCCACAGGCTTCAGTGCCCAATATTCTATTTTAATTTAATCAAGTTGTCTTTTTATCTAAACACAAGCTGTCGCCATCAGTTCTTTCTACGGATTGTTTTGAATACAGACATCATCAGAGAAGGTACTTTCCAATAAATAGATCAATTAAAACATTTTAATGGAAAATATGTGTTTTTAATGTAATTTGTACTGCAAATATTTGTTATTATTGAAACATCGACTTTGTGAAAATACATTTTAGTGACGACTAACAAATGCTTAAAAAGTAAGATACAAATGATGCCAACTGTTATTTAGATTTTTTTTTCTTCATATTTTAAAGGGCAGTTCAAAATCAAAAGGGAAACTCTTGCCAACAGCCAGAGTAACATAATAGATCTTTGTGTTTTAAACACTAGTGCCCACAATGACAGCTAGTCCTGTTTAATTTTTGGTGTAGTGTACTTTAGTGCATTCATTTGCAAGTATAAATCATGGATGGTCTAAAACTAAATATAGAGGAACAGAGATTTTAGATCAGACAGGAAAAAAGTTGCTGACAGCTAAGCTCCAGAGAGTTTAGAAAGGCATAATAAAATACTTTAAAAATTGAAAGGTGGCCTTGAATAAAATTTAGGTTTTGTATGTTATCTATTTAAAATATTGAAAGAATTTCCAGCCTACCAATAGCGATTCACCACTATCAGTTGCAGCTACTATCTTCAATCAACTTGTTTAGTAACGTTTGTTTGTTTTAGTTAAAATACTCTCCTGCAGTTTGGGCTACTTTGTAGTAATAAGAACATAATAACATTTTATTTGTGCTTGCTATTCAAAAGACTCAAGGACATTTTACAATTAGATCAAGAAAATAAAGGAGACACTGATTAAAATATATTAACTGTTAGGTTAACACCAAACTTAGACGTGGGTTGTATTACAGCAAGTCTGAGATTATAAAGAACAAAAACAAAAATAAGAAAAGAGTTAATGTTAATGTTTGTTGAAAAAA
>JAVKLF010000161.1:16347537-16365314 GCA_034783495.1 Millerichthys robustus | reverse complement strand
AATGTTTTCAGATTGAATGTAATGTTGACCTGTACAACCGTATACCCACACACAAAAAATGATTTGGTTTAAACTCTGAAAGCATTGGAGCCAGACTAAATTAAACAGAAATTGTTTTTCAGTTTTTCCTTCCTACTTTTTTTAACATCCATCCATCCATCCATCCATCCATTCTTTACCTATTTTTTCTTTATGGGTCTCAAAGAGCTGGTGTCTATCACCACGGTCACTTTGTGTGTGTGTTATGGGTGGGGGTTAAACAGTATAAAAAGGCGTGTTTATGCTGGGTAATCAAATAAATGATATAGAAAACATTATATTGTACCTTATTATTTTCAGGATGAAAACACTTATCCCCCACTCCCATTTTTTGCCATGTTCTCAGTTTTATTCTTCTTTGATTGACGGGGCAGCAACAAACAAATAAAGGAAAACTAGTAATGAAATAAGTTGTTCATTTTAACCATAATACCTTATTTGTAATTAAATATAAAGGAGCGGAGTATCTTCTTTGTTTATGTTTTCTTGTATACAATATCATTCTGTCAATATAAATGCTGATGAGGTGTAAATGTGCTGTGCAGCCAATTTCAGCCTCATCTATGTATGCTATCTAATAAATAAAGAGAGGGTCCTGTATTGAAGCCTGGTTGCTTGTACTTTAAATGCAGGCAGGGTTATATGTAGTTCATCAGGTTACAGCAATTTGTTTTTAAGCACTTAACTATTGCATAAATTGTTGGCGTAGATCCCTCAGGAGTCAAAGCCACTTTCATCTTTTCCCTTCACACAAGTTGAAATGGTCCAACAGCCTATTAAATCTGTCCCTTTTAAGATTGATGTTCTGGTAATAGTCTATTTCTTCACATCTGTATGACTAGATCAACATACCACAAATTATGTAAAGTATTTAAAGATGTGACAGCCTGTTCAACTTTAAAAAGTGATTCAATCATAATCTCCTCCTCTGTTGCTAACATCTCCCTCTGTGACATCAGGTTCTGTATATTTTGTAGAGATTTATCTTCCGAGGAATGAGATCTGTAGGATTTGGTGTTTTTAAAGGGTGCGGTGTGGGGATTTAGAATTAAATGCACCTAAAAAATATGCAGCATATTTTGCTTCATCAAGCTTTATTCCAGTATACGTAACTACTTTGGTCTTTTATGTGTTTTTTCATGTCAGTGATATGTTGTTCATATTTGGGATATCAAGTTAACATCTAATGAAGTCGCATGTCTGAGCCCAGATCTCGTCTTTAATGTATGTCTTCCAGATGTGCCAGCAGTGTTATATCGATCTCCTAAATGTGACAGAAATATAAAGGACAATAATCTGTTTCTCATTTCCCTCTCTGCCATCAGTGAAAACATAAGGATGTTAACCTTCTCCTCGATTATGTTCAGTGGGGTTACTTCATCCCAGAGTTCATCATTTCTACAAATTAGCAGCAGCTGTTAAGTGACATCACTCGGTCGATCAGTTTGCTCCTGCGTTCTGTCACGACTTGGCTGTGCTTAGTTATGGACGTTTTTGCTTATGTAGATTTTCACATTTGTTGTCTGTGTTTTTAATGTGAAAATAAAAGGAAAAATGCATAAAATGTATTTTTTTGCAGTTGTATTTAATTTTAAAAACCTCATTCATGTATTAAGCAATGTTGTTTATTGCTCAGAATAGGAAGAAATGTAAGAAAAACTTTCCTGAATTATTTGTGAGTGTAATGTGTTGTCAGAGCAAATCTAGACATGTTGCTGTTTATGCTTCACCATTAGTTTACCCAAGATCTAACTAAGATATTGAAACAGCAGTTTCAGAGCCATCATTAGACATTGCTAGGGCTAGTTTTTATTGATTTTTAAAAAAAATATTTTTCTATAAACACCATCTTTTAGACATAGTTTACAAAATATGGTAGATTGATAGATTCTACTCATAACCTCACATCATTATCACAACCACCATTATTCAGCAAGCTTTGATGGTGTTGTGCAGCCCTGTTTGTGATCTTTTTCCCTCTTTTATGCTTTTTATCTCTCATCCCTCCCCCCTCCCCTCAAATACCAGTGATCTCTTCTTGCCCGTCACTTTCTGTAGCCTGATAAGACCAAGAGCCATGCTCCTGGTCTTCACAGCATTGACTCAAACACAAGAACCTTAGCTCTGATAAGGCAGCAGAAACTATAGTTGCTTACTGCAACTAATCTGCTTTTCAGGGAGTCTCCGTGAGACTCCTCGGTGAGATAAATGCTGATGTTTATTTTAAATCCGTTAAATCATTTTCTTTTTTCTGTCACTGCTAGTTTTGATATCATACATTTATGGCTGTCCCGATGGGCCCTCGTGCACTCTTTGCTTTGCATCAGTCCCATCATGCAATATTAATAAAAAAAGAAAGTAAAGTAAAGAAAAAGATGAATTTGATTCAGGGTATTGATATGATTTATTTGGTGCATAAAGGGTTTTTGAGTCATAAGAGGACTTTTTATCGAGTCTGTCAGTGGGGATGATATTTTGCATTTTGGTATGAGTGGAAAAAAAAGATGATTTTGCTTTTTATAAAGTGAGAATTTTAGCAAAAAAGTTACTTTTTTGAACATGGAACTTTGTAGTGGATGTCTGCTGGTGGTACCTGAGTACTCAGTAAGCAAAACTTAATTCTGATAGATAGTACAGCTGGGCGATTAAACAATAATCAAATATATCGCTATATAAGATAGAAATGTTCCTTGATGCCAGTCAAAAGCAATCTGCATTTAAAGATAGAGAAGATATTTTCATAGTTTAAAAAAAAAAACCGCAGAGGAAGTTTTTTTTGCTGGCTTTATACTCTTCACAAGGTCAGGTAGTCTTCTGCCTTCTTCTGTTATCCTTACATCTTCACTCTTTTTGTCGTTTTCTCTGGTCCTAACAGAGACAGCAGTGGAGTTAAACACTCAGGGCACTCTTCACTGTGCCGTCACTAATCACCAGAGCCTTAGCAGCTTTATCATAATTAACAGATCAAAGAAGTAAAGGAAAGGGCAGTCATACATTATTAAAGAGACACTGAGTATGTGTATGCAAGGCATGTAAGAAAAAATAACCAGATGATTCTTTCAGAGCTCATACCTTCTTTTTTTAAAAAAAGGTTTTCATAATTAATTAGAGAATAATGAAAGAATATATGTAGGGTGGACTTTTTGCTGACCTCCAATTTTCAGAAGCATGAGCAGGCAGACTT
This sequence comes from Millerichthys robustus, assembly GCA_034783495.1. Classification (NCBI taxonomy): domain Eukaryota; kingdom Metazoa; phylum Chordata; class Actinopteri; order Cyprinodontiformes; family Rivulidae; genus Millerichthys; species Millerichthys robustus. The sequence goes on along the minus strand of JAVKLF010000161.1, from coordinate 16,362,091 downwards.
GAGTTCAGAATAATTTTAAGGTCAGAAAGCTAGGATAGCAGTTCTCTATTCAAGTTTTTATTTTTGCATACACAAGTGTGCAGACGTGACATGTTCTTTCAAATGGAAAATGATCAACTTTGGGCTCCATTGTGGTGTGGAAGACTTGATCACAAATATTCAGTTTTCTTTACTCATTTGTAAGAACACGTGTTTAAATTTGTTTTTAATAAATTGTTCCTCCTCACACAGCAGAACAGTGTTGAACAAAATTGCAGCATAGTTGCTTTGTGCCACACATTCAAAAAAACAAAAAGAACAAAAGTTACACATCAATGAAGAATCAATTAAAAGAAAGTACCATTGAAATACAAATGAGCAAAGTTTGGGGCTGTCACAAATAATTTAACAGTAAAAACACAGAAATATGTTGTTGTTTTTTAACTCAAATGCCACAATAAATATCCTTGTATTCAAGTTGATTTAGCTGAACTTTCACCCTAGTTTCTCAGTTTTATTCCTCACTTCATGTCTGTTTTTTTATTTGTTTGTTTGTTTTGTTTTAACCCTTTGTTTGATTGGCAACTCCAGAACATCCAAGGTCGACAGCTGATTTGATAAGTAATAATCTACTCAATCTAAAGTTGCTCCTTTCTATCAGCAGGTATCTGTTTTATCCATCATTTTATCCTTTAGACATGAGTACAAGATGGCTCCCATATTGTACTAATTTCTTCTGTCATCAACATCCCAACCCTCAGTAAAAGCAACCTATTCTTTATCCTTTTATTCTGTCCTTTGTTTTTTTATCTCCATCCCTCATCTCTTCAGCTCCCTCTTGAATTTTCTCCCCAGGGGCTGTAATAAATCTGTGGTTAGCCGTTAAAACCATGCACATTTTAGACTAAATGGCCCCCAGCGTCCCTCAGCCTGCTGTTGGGGCTTACGGCCAATGGGCCTTTAAATGACTTAATTTCCTATCTACCTCCTGGGGGAGTTTGGGGGAAGCTAAAAGCTGGTCACAGCCTGCAGAGAATGAGTATCAAGAAAGCCTCGAACTGGGTGGACTTCAACTCAGTCCAAATCACTTGTGCTTTAAGTGCCATGGGCAATATTCTGAATGCAGATGTTCAGTATGTACTACAGAGATGAGGATGTAGAGTTTTACTCAGGGTATTTGTATTAACTTGTCCATTAGTATTTTATGTTTCTTACTTACTTTACTGTATTAAAGTAAAATAAGTAGATAACTTCATTAGTTTCAGTTCTTAAAGGTTTAATGTTTAGATTGTTGTGTCTTGCCACACATGATAAGATTTATTTAAATCAAAATTAGATTTACTGAATAAGACAAGACAGTGTGAGTTACCAGCTGAAAATAACTGAGCTTTCATCTTTTTTTTTGTTTATTCCTATTGTGTCCAATCTTTTAACCTTGGGTTTAACTTTTAATTTAGATACTTTGTTTATTTCATGCATATAATCAACCTTACTAAAGTGTTTCTATCCATGGTTTTATCTTAAACAGAAATATTAAATGCCATTGATTCCTTTTTTCCCTGTGATGGACTTGCGACCTGTCCAGGGTGTACCCGCCTCTCGCACTGTGACTGCTGGATATGGGCACCAGTGACCCTCGTGCCCCTTAAAGGAAGAAGTGGGTTAAGACAATGGATGACAGTTTTGTGTCTGACTCCTGTTCCAGCTTTCTGACAGGACGTGAATCTTTGTGTGTGTGTGTGTGTATTTGTGCTTGCACACATGCAACCCTGTGTTTCAGAAGCTGTTTATTATTCCACCTTGAGCTTCACGTATCAATGCTGTGTTGTCACGTTGAACGTTTAGGGAATGCAGAGGCCAGCTCCTGCCTGCAAGGCCACATATCAAAACTACTGAAAGACTGACATACAGAAATTCATGTCAGGAACTTATAATTGGCTAATGGAAGGAATGGTGTGTGTGGAGATGGACATGCCCCACTATGTGGCACCAATTTTTGGCATACACACCTAACACTTGTCTTAATGGGGGGGCAAATGCCGTTGGTGGGTCAAGGGTTAGTTTTAGGACTAAGGTGTGAATTTAGTTTAGATTAGGTTTAGGGTCGGGTACATATTTGTGAGGCTAGGTTTAGGGTCAGGGTTAGGATGTAGATATTAATGGAAGTCAATGCCAAGTCCCCATAAAGATAGCTGTACTAGACCGTGTGTGTGTTTGTGAAAGGACAAAACATGGCAGGATAAGGCAAAGCATAATCTATCTCAAAGAAGACCTTTTCAGTGATTGAGACAGAGGTACAAAAAGTGAAGGCACTAAAGAATGAGTAGACTGGACACATGAATGGTGAGGAGTACGGCTTATTGTCTACAGGATCAGAAGGCCAGTGGGATGGAGATAACTTGACATGCACTTTGAGTACATTTGAACTTTTCTGACTGAAACTGTTGAATGCGTAGGATTTTAATGTGAGCTGCACAATCAATAGCTGCCCAGTCCTTCACTGAGGAGGAACAAATAGATTCTAGTTATATTTTTATATATCAGTATATTGAGGACTAACTGTGTCTGCTTAACACTTAAAAAATCTGACTGAGTATGTGGGTATCCCTTCCTCTCACCCAGTGACTGCTGGAAATAAGCATCTACTGTAGCTCTACACAACCCTCTACAAAAAAAACAGGTCCAGAAATTTTTGGTAAAGGTATGGCTTTCAATTTTAGTATTAAAATATCTTAAAAAGTCTTAAAATTGAAACACCTACTTGAAAATCTTAATAATAATTATAATGATAATAAAAGGGACAGAATTCAGATTTTTTTTCATATTTCTAAATAATGTATAACTTGAAATATTTTTATGAACACAATATAAAGTGGCAAATATATTATTCAAAACTACACAAAGTTATAGAATTTTCTCTGTGAGTGAATACTGTATAGATGTAAACATGGCACAATGTTGGCATTCTAGTTCAAGTTAAATTTTCTATCAACACCACTTTTTACTCACCCAAAATCTAATTCATAATAATTTATTCGCTAACCAAGCAGACTCCATTTGACTGAAGACATCAGTTGTTAAATCCTGAGTCAGCATATAGATTAGCTCTCCAGACAGTGGCTATAATGTAAACTGTAATAAAACTACTACAAAATACCCCACCACCATTCTTCTCCTTAATTTTAACTCCTGAAAAATGAAGCCTATGAAGACTTCGTCAGCAGCTTTATCACAGCAACACGCAGACACTCATGGTTTTATCAGGCCTCTCCATGACAGTGACAGCAGACAGCTACGCAATTAGTGACTCAGAGAGGAAGGCAAAGAGGCAAGCAGCAATATTACATGTTGCCAGCTGTGTCTGAACACCAAGCATACCAACGCAGTGGCTGCTGTTCACACGGGGGCACGAACATTTATACCTGTTGGATTCGCAGTGTGCACAGCCGCAGACCTTCTGTGGCGTGAAGTGTGTTCAGAGTACAGCTCTCCTCATTATTAACAGAAGTGTTGGCTTTGATATTGTGGAAGAGGGCAGCTTGGCTCGGCCAGCAGTCACAGCAATTTACAGGTCTGTCAGAGAGAGAGAGAGAGAGAGAGAGAGAGAGAGAGGAGAGGTTGACCAGAGGAGAGAATTAAAAAGCATTTACAGCTGTAAAATAGACTGCAGACAAGGAGATTGAGCTGCCACTTGATGTATGTGTTTGTGTTGACCTTACTGCAGGGCTTTTATTTTCCTGAATGTATTTGCTTTATTATTCATTCAACACTCAAAAGCCTGAAAGTTTGAGTTGCCAGCTTGGCATGTGTGATGTGTGCATATCATCGGGTTAAGTAGAACATTTTAACATTTTCCCAGGTTTAGTGCTAGACTTTCTGGGAAAGGCTTGCTAGCATCAGGATTTATGCTTATGTTTTGAGCGTTATTTTCTCTTGATTGCACAGAAAAGCTCTTCAGGGTACTCACTGGTATTCAACTTAGGATGATAATCAATCCGATTTTTCAACTTTACTACTTTAGGCAAGTTTTGATCCCCCACAGTATTACAGTGTCATTTCCACTGGGCTCCCAGCACAAGTCACTGAGACAGGAAGTGTCAAAGGGCAGCCAGTTGAAGCAAGCAAATAACACCACTAAGAGAATCACATTCTCTGTGACAGTATTGTTGAAATCATTGTTGTGTGAGACTGACTGCAGGCTCACAGTGGGCCCCTACCCTCTTCCTTCAAAGCACAGAGAAAGGAACTATTTTTTGGAAGAAGGCAAGTAGAAAAGCCTTGACAACACTTCACTTTACTTCTGGATCCCATTAATCTAAAACGTCTCCACAAAGTTCTTTTCCCATTCTTTGCATAGTTTCAAACATCTTCTGAAATGTATCAGAAATACTCAACTGTTCAAGTTACATAAAAAAACGACTAATAAAACATCTCTGTTAGATAACTTCCAAAACAACAAACCTTTATCTAAGAAACTGCACAAGGTTATTTCAGATGGTGTTTTGGTGTGTAGATTGGATTTCTCGTGTTCTTTATGGCTTTGCTTCAAGGAAGCAACTTTGTTTTTTGTTTTCTTTCTAACCTGGTTCCACCAACAGTGTTGATGTTGTGCTGTGACACATTTCCTTTAACGATTCCAGATTTTACATATTAGGCATTTTTTAATTTTATTAAGGTAAGATCAACATTAAGTGAACAAGAATGTATTGCCGTTATTCAGTATTTTACAAAAATAAAAACAATATACAGAAACATCAGGTAGAAAGGATTAATGCATTCTTATGGCTTCCAGAAAGGTTTAGAGGGTAAGTAATATCGAGGCAATAATCAAACACACTTGATTAAGTAATTATCAGCAGGTGCTAGCACCTCTGTGAAAATAGAAGTTGTGCTGGTCTGGAGCGATCAGCCATGCATTGGCACAATGTCAATGAGGCACAAAGCAGCAAGGCTCTTTGATTTTGGAAACTTCCTGGATGCTTAATGTTTATTTTGCTCGCTGTTTCTGCTGTGTACAGCTGGTCACACATTCTGCCAGTGATGGTGCGTGCATGTTATTTACTTAAATGACACTAACCCTTTCTTCATTTCCTTTTTTTGTTTGTGCTTATTCCAACAGAAAACATTTGTAACATGACAATGGACTCCAACTCAATAGCAATGCCGTTGTCAGACCCAAATGCCTGGGCAGCCATGAATAACTTAAGAATGCCTCCTATGGGAATGACTGGACAGCCCCTTCTGCCAGGTACTGCACACTTCCTGTCTCAATTTTACATATTTTTCATCCAGACGGGGACCTCTTTTACTTCATAAAGACTGTTTTAGATTACAAATACAAGACATATTCTCACTGAGAGGATGTCAACTAAATTTGCAACAAGTTCAGTTGTGCTTTTTTTTTTCAGGTCCTAAAAATGTGACATGAAAATTGGTGAGCTTTCTAGATATGTGGTGCCATCACATATCTAGCTCTGCATCTTGTAGCAAGGAAATTATTGGTTTTATGGCAGCTGTTCAAAGTTTGAAATCACTGTAATGCCAGTGGTAAAACAGCAACAATTAACACATTTACTTTACCCTTCTTATACAAAAGGAGGGTGCAACAGTTACAGCTGCACCCTCCCTCTCTCCATCTCTGAAGAGTTACTCTGCCATGTCTTTTCTCTCCTCAGCAGAAGCCTGTCCCTAAAGCTTTTTATAAATCACTTCCCAGTTCTTAGCTAAAATGCACTTTCATTTTTGAAATATGTCAGCCATGCGTGTGTGTGTGTGTGTCTGTGTGTCTGTGTGTGCACACATGGAGATGAACAGTCCTCCAAATGCACTCCTGCAAAACATACTTGCACGCTCAAACACGTGGACACAGTCATGACATATTTTAAATGTAGTAAATAAAGAAAACGTTCCTTTAAAGTAAGGAAGCATCTCATAAAGACTGCAAGCTGAAAAATGTAATATACAGTAATGCAAGTAGGTTTTCAGAGTAATATTAGCCTCTAACTATCTAATTGAGATATAAACTTACTTTTCCGTGTTCCTTGCATTTTACAGTCAGTCTAAGTGCAGTCATGTACAAATATTTTCTCTGCTTGTGTGTCTAACACCAAATCTAGAAAGTAAACTTGGGAAGTAGGCCGCAAAGTACTTACTGTCCACACAAACATAAAGAGAGCGATGAACTTTGTTACTCATCCAGGTCAGGCTCTGATTCATTTTCCTATTAACTGCAAGAAACTTTAGATTTTACATCCACCAAAACACAACACATAACATCTGTTGGAGCAGTGCAGCCTACCATTGGCAAAAAAAGGCTAAATTAAACTTCAATTACAACTTTCATTAATGGTCTTTACTTGGTTATATTTCCAATACAATTTCAGTGTTTAATTTTGCAGAAACAAATCAGACCAGTGATGTGGGAGAAATCATTTATAAATAAACAGGTCTGAAAATACCTTTTGACTGAAAGTCTGTGAAGCTGGACGATGAATGCTGAATATAAACTCATCTTTCCTGGGCTCTGCATTACAGAGGAAAGGTGTTTGATAGAAACTAAAGAACTCATACTGAGCATTTTGCTTTGAACTTTATTTACAGCTGTTGAAGACCTTTTTTACGGCAGACGTTTCATTTCGTAGAAAGAAAAGCACTGTTCCAACTAAACACACTAATGAAGTCCGTGCCACTGATACACAATGTACAATATTGGGGCAATAAAATTGGCACACAGAAATGGAATGCTGCAATTAGTGGAATTACAAGTTGCACCTGTGTTTGATGATTTAAAATGTTGGCTGTTAGGAGGGTTAGTGACTTAATCAAGTACTTGGACAGATTTTGTCAAACAGCTTAGTGAATTTTCCAGTTGGTTCTAGTCTGTGTGCAGTAAACTTTTTAATTTTTTAAACTTTTTTGCATATCATTCAAATATGAAGCAGTCACCCTCAAGGGCACGGCATACTCACGCATTTTTTACGTTTCTGACTGTTTTTTTTATGTGAAGGATGGTTGAGATGGTATTGAAAATAATTGATTTTCACTTCCTTTGATTATTGATAATTCACATGAGCAAAGTTGGGCAATTTATCAAAAACACTTCAAATCTATCTGCGATAACTTCATTTAAAAAAAAAAAACTTTCTAAATTTCCGACCCCTTCCCCCATATCATTTCAACCATCTATCTACCAGCTACCACTCCAAACCTAAAAGCAACTTGGATCAATTAATGCCGTTCACACTGTGTGCTTCTTTTTATTCTTTACTCATGTGGGGCTAATTAATCCAGCACAATTGTCAGTGTTGCAGCAAGCTGTTTTAAAAGGAGATCAAGTACTCTTAACAAGCACCAGTCTCAACTGCCATGGCTATATGGTTGAAACTTGAGGTTACTTACCCTGAGTCCTGTATTCAAAAACCTTTTAATGAAACACAGGCTTAGTGTTCAGAGACATGTACTCTTGCTAATTATGCCAGCTGGTGATCTTTGATGGGCAGTATATTTTATGCCCCACCGCCACTAACAACAACTGTAAAAGCAGTGTTAGAAAACAACTTGCTATGTCCCTATCAGGTGCCAGTGTAAAAATTAAGTTAATTAATTTAAATCAAAATAGTGTGTCTTGATGGTCACAATAATTCTTTGACAGTGCTTATTTTAAATTCAAAATCACAGCTCTGATTTTTTTTTTTTGTTGATTATTTTACATTTTAATCTGTAGGTTTACTGACTGGCATGAGTTCAAGTAGAAAAAAACGTTCATGCTGATTAATGTTTGGTTGAACTGCCCTCAACTACAAACTTCAGCTGAAACAAGGGATCAGTGTTTACTTTATCTGCCACTTCTGTGTCATTTAGCACTAAAGTATGTTCGTGTGTGTGTGTGTGTGTGTGTATAGCTTCATGAGTGTGAATAAAAGAGTCTCACAGCTTTTATTGCAACTTAGATGTTGAACGGAGTGCTATTCACAAGTACAAAAGTGCTTATTACAGTGTTTCTGAAACTGGACCCATTCAGAATCAAATTAAAGGCTGATTGAGGAATACTAATGGTTTGTTCATGTGATCTGATTAACTAATATTACCGATAAAGATGCAGCTTTGCCTTAACAGGTACGATAAACCTACAGCAGAATAAGATAAATGTTGGTTAAGCCTCATTTAGTTTATGTTCTCACTCTGAGAAGAGCTCTGAGGGTTTTTTTCTCCTCTACTAAAGTGGTTCCAAATGCTCATTCAGAGCTGGTTCTTACTTAGCACTAGTTGTTTTGTTTTTTCTGTTTTGGCTGTTCAAGCATCAGCTCATCGAAACATGTGCGTTTTCTGCACTGTAAAAAAACTGCTTTCATTGTTCTTTGCAGTGCATTTTTCAAACCAAAAAAGGCTTATTTTGGAATGCAAAAGAAATATAAAGGGTTATGTACTGTAGATGTTGTTTATTTTTGTATAATTTACAACAACATTTTGGTGCAAAGTAAGTCAAGGTTGGCTGCTACATTGATGATAGTAAAGGTCAGTTTAACATTTACTAAGTGCTCGACTTCTGTACTACAACATCCCGTCTGCGTGTTCAGTTTAGGTTTGTTTTCTTAATTTAAACTCCATCCATCCATTATCTCCCGCTTAATCCGTTAATTAATTAATTTAAACTGTTTTATTTTAAATGCTTCTGTGAAATTCAAACACAAAGAACAATGTCTCACATTCTTATGCTGCTCTGGCAGTCTGTTCTCAGAGCACCTTTGGCTTTCACGTAATCCAGGTGGATTAGTTATTGACTTCCTATCATGACAGTAAATCATCTTTTTCTTTTTCTGTTTCACTTCCAGACAACAGAAGATTGACGCACTTTTTTTCACGCTTCTGCTTTGCATACTTTGTCATGTGATTATCAAATATAAGATTTAGTTTAAGTTGCATTCAGACACTTGCAGGTTCATGATTTTTTTTAAAGTTCCTTTAATCTTCCTTGTTTTATCCAAATTTAGTCTGGATTTCAAGGTGGGGGGTTGTTGTTTCACTTTTGTTTTGTTCATTCCAGTCTTTTCCTGCCTTCAGCCAGGTGGATTTATCCAGACAGACAACTGGATAAACGGACCGCTTTGGGCAGTACCTTTGACGCTGTAGTCTGACAAAACCTGGCGCACATCTACAATCGTGACAGTTTTACTTTTGTAGATGTGCAGAGCTTGGTTGTGTATATTAGAACGTTTTTAAATATATATTTCTGTTTGGAAGGGTTTTGGTCGTGGGAGACCTTTGCCACAGGCATAAGTCAAGTTTGTGCACACAGTGTGATAAATGTTATTTCTTACACAGATGGTTATTGTGCCACACATCCAACCATTGATCATGACGGTACCTAGAGGTTATATGTAATGTGATTCCGTATCCTGCATTGTGATATCTACAGTAGCATGTCTACCTTTCCTATAAAATGAAACTGAGTTAGGTTGTGATGAACATCATTATTGTTATTTGTTGCAAATGAAATTAAAATGTGGTACTCGAGTAAAATAAACTCAGCTGTTTGTGACAAGTTGTGGACATTGCAGCTCGGAGACTGGCCTGCTGGTGAGGCAGCGTTGACAAGGCCACACTTCAGGAAGCAATAGGTCCCCTAAGAGGACTAGTCTGGGGGGCAAACTGTGGCTCGTCTGGGAAACAACATACGCAACACATTATTGATCTGCAGGCCAAGCTTCAGGAGAGTTTACTGTAAGGGATCTGACCCAGGTGTGACAGGGAAGGTGGGGTCCATCGTATCTCTGGTGAAAATATTGATTCTTTCTCTGCTCTGTTAATAGCTGCAGCTGCAGTTGGATTTTCCGCTGCTCAGCTTTGACAGAGTCAGCTTTCCTGAGCTGTGCAGTTCTGCAGGTTAGGTGCAGTCAAATTAAAAAACCTTTGCGCTAGTGGTGATTATAAAAAGCATATATTTATTGTGTAGAAGCCAAAAATGTAAACAGCAGAATGAACTTTGACATTGTTCATTCTGAAGATGTGGTTACAGAAAAATAGAGAAGTCAGCGGGTTTTCTCCCCCTTTGGGGAAAGAAGAGATGAAGAATATCAGAAGAATGTATTTGATGATTAAAATGGATGCCTGGTTTTGCTTTGTGTGATTATGGCCCCTCACAATGTTACTGACCTCAGGGTGTCTGCGGTTCGGTGAGTAAGAATCCTTAATATTGTGCAAACTGAATCAGCAGGAATCAACATCTGGTTTTAACATATTTGACATCTGACAGAGAAGGGAAAAAAATCTTCTGCAGAGTTCACAATGGATTTCCCCTTTTATCAGTGTTTTCCCTTGTACACAGCATAAGTAGAACCAGCTGTATAGCTACAGACTTTCTTTTCTGTTTTGCTGAAAATTACATACCTCCCTGCATGTGTTTTTATTATTATTTAATACTCCATATTTTTCTGTCTGCTTTCATGAATCAAGATACTCCAGATCTAATGTGTAAACTGGTAGAACCAGATATTTATGGCTTTGGATGCCTTAAAATGGTTTTGTTTCAATTTTTGATCATTACACCCTTAATAGCATTAAAGTTAAAGAGAAAAGCCATTTTCAGCAAATGTGTACAACAAGAAAAACCCCTGCAGTTCTACAATAAATGTATTTTAAATTAAATGTCTTAAGGCTTCTGCTGAAAAGAAATCTCATATTATTTAAGTCACTATAAATATTTCTGTTTTTCCAAAAATGTGAAGCATTACATATTGTCATATTTCACTAAAAATAACTTGTCACAGCTACTATCAGTGTCAAAAACGGTCAACATGATGCAGGAACAAAAAAATAGCTGGGTTTGCAAAACCATTAAAAGGCTGAGAAGCAGCAGCGCCTCAGCATTTTTAACAGCACATTAGCAACAGAAAATAAAATTTGCTGAGACACATTTTGTTGTCATCTTTGATAGGTCCCCTGGTCACCAGGCAGCGCCTCAACAGGATTTAACATGACACCAAGATTACTAATGTGTCTTGTATTATTTTTCAAGTTCTAGTTCAAATGTCTGAATTTCTTGTGCCTTTGTTAACGTGTCAGTGCTTTAAAATTGTCTTTGTTCTTTTTGGAATACATAGTCTTTAAAATTATAATCATATCGCCTAAATATCTGTTTAGCATCTCCAAGTTCAAGAGGCAATTACCAACACAGTGTTGATTACATCCACAATGCAACATCGTTATCTGCAATCATGTAAATGAGCTGAGTTCAAACAATCTCTGTGTGCAAACAAGTAAAAACGAATGTTCAAAGATTTGCCAAATTTCAAACTATTTTTAGATTAATCAGTTAGAGAAAGAAATGGAAAGTTTTAAATATCTCATAAATCAATAATAATTAAGTCTTAATGTCAAAAATTCCCAACTTCCCAATACCTCTCAGTATCTCTGAAACAGAGTTGTTTTAATAGTCAGTGTTGTTTTTCAACATCAACTCAGGCCTAAAAATAGGTTTATAATCAAACCATCAAAGCCAAATAACATCCTAAAATGCCAAAAGAGGTTTAGCAGTAGCAGCCTTTATTTTAAAACTGCTGTCCAGCAAAAGTACCATTCGTCAAAATAATATGTAAAAAATGCTGACTCGCCGCACACACTCGACCATTCGAAACCCATTTAGTTTATCACACACATGTATTTGAAAGTTTATCGGAACTAATTTAGATACCTGTAGTTTTGCATGAGCACACATGCTCCAACACTCTGGAGAATAGATAAGCAACCTCCAGAGGCAGTCAAGTGTTCACTAAATAAACAGGCGTTTCTTTTGTCTGCTGCATCCCACTCACCCTCATCTCATCCTCACAGCCACCGCAAACCACAACCCTCTGCACAGACGGGAATTTATGAAAAGTTGATGTCATGCCTGATTTCATCCTCACTGAAACTGTGCTCTGTGTATCATTTTGCAAATATATATCCAATGTTTTGCGCTCTTAAATGTTTGCACACCTGGATTCACATCAGGGGAGACATACTGCATGACGGTTACTGCTTTGCTGTAAGAGTTTTTTAGGTTTTTGACTAAATGCCATGTGTGCTTGGGAGCTGCTCTGGTCTGAAGCCGGAGGGGGGTTTAATGCATGTAGGTGGACGGCATTGAAAAGCAGAAAACTTTACATTAAAATGTGGAAGAAAACAAATTGAGCAGCAAGTGTTTGACTGCCCAAATGCAGGCTATGCATTGTTAACTGCTAGATTTGTCAGATGTAGAGGATAGGTCCTGCAAGGCACCATAAAGATTTAGATTCCTATTTAGATATTATAAAATGAGGTCATGCTAAAACTTTTTACAGAAAGGAGGAAGTTTTTCTTTTTGCCCTCCAGGCGACAGCGCCCACAATGTTGCTGTAAAATAAATAAAGTTGATGTTTGTATGAAAATGCAATGATAGTGACATTTGGCAGAGATTGAGAGAGGCAGCAACTGGTGAGGTTCCAGGTGGCGTGGCTATCTCGCCTCATTAGAGAATATTATCCGGCAATGCTCTCAGCAATTGTCTGTCTTTCCTCCAACCTCCCACCCGCCACAGACTGCTAGAAGGGACGTTTACCCTGAAAATCAGAAGAGAGAAAGGGAGGGTAGAAAAGAAGATGACATTAATAGCCAGAGGTTTTACGCAATCAAATGTCAAAGTTGTTTTTTTCTTCTTCTTTTTATCCCCCCCGTCTGTTTGCTTGATCTGCTTTACTGGCTACTCCAAATCCAATTAGTTTAAACAAACCTCCTTGAGAGAGACTACTTAACATCAAAAAACACAATCAGGGTGAACTAAATATGGAGGACATACAGATTGTGTTTAATAATCTATGTATTCCAAAAAGAATAAAGACAATGAGATATTTGTGAATATTATTCTCCCAACATGAGATGAAATACAAAGTGAAATTCATAGATCGGCACAGTAAAAAGGATCAGACAGATGCGCGACCATGTGTGGGTGGACCCAGCTCCAGGTTCCTTTTATTGTTCTTCTTCAAGCGAAGCTTTGGGCTCTCCATCTCTCTGTGGAGTTTCCACTGAGGCAGACAAACCCATCCCTCCTCTCACGCAGTGAAAGCAAAATATATTGGCTAACTGCACATTTATATTTGAATTGAACTCCTCAATAGGCGTTGCTTATTAGATGATCTCCTTATTTTCATTAAGAAGCTATCATTTTGTGTATAAAATTGAGGTATTTTAATGGTTCATTTTCTCAGTTTGAATTATTTTTGGCTTTGTTCCCGATTCAACACCAAATTATTGAGGAAACCATTTAATCCTCAATACTTTTTTACTTTTCTACTACATTTAAATGAATTACACAAAGTGAACTGAGTTTTAGAAGCTTGTTTTTTAAACTAAAATGAAACTACAGCTTTAGCTAGTCTACATTGGCAGCTGTAATTTTCTGTCAAAAATGTGTGAACGGTTGTGGTTTGGTGCCGTTATAACAGCTTTTTGAGGTTTCTGGATTTATTCTAGTTCCATAAAGTCCATTGTGATTTTAGGTACGTTTGTGAGTCACTCGTCCCTTATGTGGTGACTGTTTCTTTATTTTTAGTGATAGCTCTTGCTTCCTTCTACCCTCACACAGTTGAGTATAAATGTTTTTTCAACATTGATTATTTTTGAAATCCTATTGATCTCCTGCAGTTCAACTATTTTCTGATGGATCATAGAACAATAAATGACAACAGGCAAAAAATGAGCCAGCTGAAACCCTGGGTATTGCAATTACATGAAATGAACATTGCTAAGAGGAACAATAAAATATAAAAGGAAACCATAAAAGAAAATTGCCAATAAAAGCTTATTTATGGTCTGTTAGTGGCTACTATTTGAACTCAGTTATTGTGTAAATATTTTCTTAAATGACTTTTTGTTTGAATAGTAATCCATTCATGACCTAAGTGTTTGAACTAAGGTTTCAACTTTATACTATTTTTTGCCAAAAGGTGGCAGCAGCATTGTTAATACCACCTGGATCTAAAAATTTCACTTTCATTATTATATTTTTATTGCTGCTGTAATATTATTAGATGTTATTGGATGTAGTCTGATTGCACTAATACCGCTTATGGAAAATGGGAAGCATTGTATGTTGGCATTTGTGGATTTATGAGTGGTGCTTGTGCTGCATTAAGCACCCTTTGCGCGGTTGTGAAAAGTATCATCTTGCTTGTATTCACCTTACATATGTACATTGCAAATGTGTGACCAATTATATAATGCTGTGCATGTGTGAAGCGTCAATAGATGTGCATGTGATATATCAGCAAAGCACAGTGACAGCTTATATAAGTCTGTTGATCTTACTGTAGATAAAGAATGTCTGGCCTCAATATGTTTTTGTATTTATTTTACACATACACATTTGTTTATGTGGCTGTTTGCATATATACAGTGGAGATTGCGTTAACTGTGACCAACCTAGGTTTCCCTAACACGAACAAAATTAATCTTGGAAATTGTGTTCCAATTGCATTCAACAGGTTTGTCTAAAACCTCAAAATTGGATGAAATTGTCAGTTGGTTTCTAAACACTGAAACAAAACCTAAATTGTATTTA
>JAVKLF010000161.1:16297121-16308236 GCA_034783495.1 Millerichthys robustus | reverse complement strand
ATACTCTTAAAACTAAAAACCTGCTTCTTACTTCCAGCCTAACTGTTCTCAGATTAAACGAACTCGGGAGGATCAAAGGTGAGCTACGAAATAAAACCTCAGATCCTAACAGTGGTCAGGCTACCTTTAAGGTTTTGTGTCATAATGTTCTTAAGTCTCCTGTGATCAATAGCTGTATTGTTTATGTGCTTTGTGGGTCTCTGTTCACTGTTTGCAAAGAACTAGTGTGTTGTGTAGTCACATTTCAGAAATGTATATAATTTGCGATGAAGAAGAAAACAAAATCACAGAACATAAAGTATGCATGTGTAGCAGTGTGATGTTATTACACTAGATTGTCAAGTGAGAAGCTACTTCAGTAGGAAATTATATGAGCACTGTCTGCTTTTATTTTGAAAAGTCGGCAGATCCACTGCAAAACAGCGGGTAACTTCCTGTTTCAAAAGTATTATTTTTATTTAAATTTAATATGTTGTGAATGAAAGTGTGAATTATTATCTTTATTGTTGAACATATTGAGTTTATGGATTGTTATTTTGAGTGTCAGTTCAGCGTTTAAAAAGACAAATTAGCGGATCATACCATTACAGCCCTGTGAAGGGTTTTTCCACGATCTCCGTCGCGCTCTTTCTGTTCGGATTTCGTGGGAGAAGGTATGAAGTTTTGCTTTTTGTGCTTAATATGCGTATTTTAAGTATAATATGTGATAATTTGATTACTGTTTTTGTAAGATAATGTGCTTTGGAGCACTTAAACGCTGTTAAATGGTGATAGAACTGTGTTAGCAGTTATTTAGTTGCTCTTATGTTATATAAAACATTGCTAATGAAAATGCTACATCCATGTGCTGAAAATAGTACTGTTCACGGTTAAACAGGCGCTGTGGAACACTGATGAGAAAGCCTGTTTTTGAATGACTGTTTTCTGCTCTTTGAATGCAGGTATGTGATGTTTTATTAGTTTTGGTGTGGGATTATTTTATTTATTATTTATTTTTGTCTTATTCATGTACTGTTTAAGATCATTATGTTCATGTTTGGGCTTAGTTAAGAATTATTGTTGCAATTATCTTTATTTTGTAAGGTAAATGTTATTTTACACAAGTCGCACGCGTAAGATTGCTCTTTCTGTTCGGATTTCGTGGGAGAAGGCGCTGTGGAACACTGATGAGAAAGCCTGTTTTTGAATGACTGTTTTCTGCTCTTTGAATGCAGGAGCATTAAAAGCGCTTTCAGTTCAGCTGTTGTCTGGCTGTTCTTTCCCACAAGACACAACGCAGAATCAACTACGCTACACATGCACTAATTAAACTAAAGTAATGTTTAATGTTTATTTAGGTAAAGAATGTAATTACTTGAGATATATTTGAGAATACTGAGATACGTCATGTGTTTTGAAGATAAGCAATCCATTGTTTATCTCAACCAGAAAGTGTTTCTGTAACAAATAAGGTTGAAACATTGTCTGCATAACAAACATCTCCATACAACAAGCTGATTTTTGAGAAGTTTAGCTACTAGCTTACCAAAAACATGAAAAGAAAAAAATGTGATAAGATCAGTGGCTAAAGCTGTGCTGTGACCTGTAACTTCCTCAATAAAACGCGTTTTCCTTGTTTCGCAATTTGTTTCCTTTTGTCTTCGCTCATGTTACAGACCAGACCGACGGGTCAACTTATCTATTGAGCAACTCAGAGGAAAGCCAATCAGATTCACCGCCGTGTCTTTGGCTCCGCCTTTTTTCGCGGAGCCCGGCGTAAAGACTTCCTCGTTGCCCTTGCCGTTACCAAGGCGACCTCACAGCAAAGTCAGCGGTTGGAGGAAGCGGCGGTGACGTCAGATGAGGGGGGATCGGGAATTCCTTTCCATGCATGGGCCGCGTGCTGCTGTTATGTCAGGCCGCTAAATGTGACGGCGGAGCTGAGCCGTGGGACACCGCTGGGAGGTAGCGGCACGCACGTCGTACACGTGAGGCTTTGACTTTTACCGTGTTTCAGCCTCGTGTCCGCCGCCGCTGAAAGGGGGATGTGTCTGAGCAGAGACGGAGAAGTTTCAAAGTGATAGAGGAGACGTCAACATGGTGGTCATCCTCGTCTGTGTTTGCTGCTCTTGTTAAACGTTTGTGACGTCAGAACTGCTACCAGGGTGACCGTAACCAGACTGAAGTTTAATGTAAGTGATAACAACAATAACAGCCGGAAGTGTATCCTGATAAAGACGCCGGTTAAAGGGCTGATGAGTCGTAGTAATGTTTAATCAATTATTACTTTTTTTCCTTCTTTCCTTTTATTCCTATAAAAGTAGAAATGTTTAGGAGAAAAAGCAAATGTCTCACTTGCACCAATCTTGTCACAATAATGTCTGAAAGCAAAGGAAACTGAACTAGAGGGTGAATTTTCACAGGTTCGACCGGTTTGTGTGCTTCAACTTTACTCCTCTGCGTTTCTTTATAGAGTCAACTTTTGTTTCCGGGTGTGAGTGCAAAAACAATTGTTCTGGTGTCCGCCTGTAAGACAGAATACTTGCAAATGTCCTCGTTTCTTTAAGATTAGACTTTTTTTGAGTAATGTTTTTGTTTACAAGCTAGGTGCTTTTTGTGTTAAAGTTGAGTAAAAGTTGAAATATGTCTAAATGGCATAGACTAAGGTTTTCTATGCATCTAAATGTTAACTAGATATTGATTTCATTGATGCCATTTTGACATATCCATTTAAACAAGATGTCATCTATTGTTTATTCATCTAACCTAAACTGGCTTGAAAGTAAAAGTTTAGTAGACATCTAAATTTTAACTAGACTCGTCAAAAAGTCATCTATCATGCATCCAAGCTAAAACTGGTCTTCATTCAGATTAAAGTGAAAATTCAGATGCCTGATGTGGATTAGCTATCTTTTATCCGTTTAAATATAGCCTATACATGTCTAAAAAGTGTTTAAAGTAACACGGATGTTTGCTAAACTCTTTGCTTTCATACAAAATATAGACCATATTTAGCCTAAACCTTTGTTCTATGTAAAAATCTTAACTAAAAAAGCTACCGGTATAAAATGCTCACAGGTTTATCAACAGTGAGGTATTAGTGTTTTTAAGCCTGTTGACAGTTTCTGATATTTTATTGAAACGATGCAAACGTGGCTGACAGGGAAGGTTCCTGCACAAACATCATATTTTTAAAACCATTTCGTCCTCGAAATGTTTGGCTGCAATGTTCTTTTTGTTAGAGTAAGGCTCTTTCTCTGAGGTGAGCTCTAAAGGTTCACAGCCACGTGACAAACTTCACACAATCTTAGAGCTACAGTGGGGAAAGAAAAAAAACAACATATTTTTAATGTTTTCTCCCAGCCCTAAAGCTTAGTGGTTCCATATCATAGCTATGGCGATTGTGTTCCAACATATTTCCCAACAGAACTTCTAGTATCAGTTTTTCTTTGAGCCCTGACTGGGCCGCGTGTATCGGATCTCATCACCGATGCCCGTTCCCGTGACAGTCGATCTACGCCCCACACAGAACAGAGCTGACAGAACTTTGCTACAGGAAATGAATCAGAACTGTACGTCCAGCTCAGGTGTCTCCTCTTGAGCTCCCTGGGCAGCTGGCATACGGCTTTTAAATAGATAAGCACTGTATGCCAGAGAGAGGTCGTGACCTGTGAGCAAGGTGCTTTCCTGAGTCTATACGTATCTCCGAGGGTGATTCAGCAAAACGCTGCACTTCTCTAATCGCTCTGAGTGGATGACAGAACAGGGAGATTACTGTGTTTTATCTTTCTCACAGAGAGGTTGGCTGAAAATGTCACATTGAGAATATAAGTTATGTACCTTAAGAATTTTAAGCAAATGATACCCATTATCTGCGGTAATATCACGCTGTTCTAATAAAATTTTGCAATTTTGTTCATTTTAATCAGTCGGCAGACAGAGAAGTAAATTTTTAAATAATTCTGATAAAAGGGGGAAAAAACAAGAAAATCTTTCCCTAAAGCCTCGATAACGTATTAGGTCACAGACAGAGATTTTAGCATTTTCTTTAAACGGCCACCGTGTTATTATTTCAGTAAGTTGTGACTTTTTTCCTCCACAACAAATATAACTGCTGTGACAACAGCTCTGAAATGTATTTTTAGTGAATAGATGTTTTTTTTGTTGTTCTTTAAAGTGGCTGCCATGTTTCCTGATGTCCTGGATGCAGCCGGGCGAGTGGAGGGACTTCCACTGTCCTCCCCGCAAACGCTGCCAGAGCTGGAGGAGGAAGAAGAGGATGAGGATGTTGTCACGACGGAGAGGGGGTCGAAGCGACAAGGCCGCTACCGTAAAAGCCTTCAGCTTTTAAAGCCCTTCAGGATCACACACAAGTAAACAAGCTCTAATAAAGTTTACGCTGCAAATCTCTGGCCATGAGCCAGAGACTTGGACTCGGAGGTTTATTTTAGCTGTTTGTTTAAGGCGTTGGTTGATGAGATGTAGCAGGAGGCCACGATGAGGCGTGTGAACTTATCCATCAGCAGCACACAGTTTGAACATGTGCCACCTGATAAATAACCCACACACACACCCCCCACCCCACTCCTCTTTGATTTTTGTGTAGAATGTGCAAACTACCCTCCAAACACCATAGGTGTGATTCAGCTGTTATTGACTCTGGCCAACAAAGGGGCCGTTTGTTTCTCAGCTCCTTGATGCGGGTCTTCTCCCACAGCATAACATCTCTGTGTGGGCTCCACACTTTTAGACATCTCATCCATTTTCCACATCTTCTGCTCTATTCCAGGCATCAGCACCCCGTCGATAACGCTGGCCTCTTCTCATTTATGACTCTGCACTGGCTCTCCCCGCTGGCGCTGAAGGCCTACAAGAAATCCAGCTTGTCTATGGATGATGTGTGGGGACTGTCTTGTCACGAAGCCTCCACAGTTAACTGTCAAAGGTGAGGTAGCTTCGCAGTGCTGAGATTTGCATCTCGAAAAGTGGGCTGCAGTGTCTGATGAGGTAGAAAATATTCCCAAGGTACTGTGGTTTGGAGGGAAATGAGAAGATGAGGTTGAAGCAACGAGAACGTTACAGGTGAATTATATTTAGAAATCTGCTGACATCTTGGCCAACAGCTTTCAGGATCGTTACAATTCAAAGTCCTCGGTTGCAAAGGACCTTCAACGAGGCCTGATGCATTCTGAAATCAATTTCAGCAGACTAATTCAGTCAAAATAGAACTTTTTTGATACACTGGAGAGAAAAAAAAAGAGTGTACAATCTTATAAACTAGACCCACCTCTCCATCTGTCAAGCAAGAGGGGGCGAGAGTATTGATTGTGCTTTGAGCTAATGGTGCAGCCGGCGGCACAGGTAACGTTTCACTGTTTGAGGCAAGAATGGATTCTATTAGAAACAGTAAACAAACATCTCAAACCCTGCCACAAAATCCAAGCAGAAACACAAGATGGCCTCTACAGCAAGATAATGATTCCGAAGGCACATAAACATGCCTAAACATTTGCTTTAAGACCTTTTTCAATTCTTTTACATTTTTGAAACTAAAATATAGAAACAAAAATGGCTAAATCAGAGAAATGTCACCCTTGGGAAATAAGACCAAACTTTACTTGCTTACAGTGAGGGAAACTTTGCTCAGACCTCCATTTCATTGTTCGTTGTGTTGTTTGTGAGTTTATGTAGCTCAGTCAGTTCAGTGGCACCTAAACAATAAACATCCTGTCTCTTTGCAAACAGGAACACTGAGCGGCGTGATTCAGGTGATCTAAGAATAACAGGGATTAGAGATTAAACCAAGAGTTATTGCCTGCCTCGTGTGCTCATGTCACACACACACACACACACACACACACGTACACCACCTGTAGCACAGAGTGGCTCCTCGTCTCTATAATTAGCTGTCATTCACTGTCTCTGTTGGGCTGCTAAATCACAGTTTAAGAAACGACCGTGTTTTAATTCACTGAATGAACTCTCAGGACTTACAATAAGCCTATTAAGAACCATTTAGATGCTCCTGCCCTCTGACTAGAAAACCAATAGTTTTTCCATTAGTCATGTGCTGTCACATCTCTGTGCCATTACTGGGCTGTACAGAAGTGGTTGACTGTTTGAGGAAGTTGTCTCCTGTCTGCTGACAACTGCGTGGGCTGTCAGGGACTTATCCTGCTGAAAGATTGTGGCTCGGGGTCTGGTTTATTGCTGCCGCTGCTGCTTTATGTGTGTTAAGGAGCAAACCGAAGAAGAACCAATAAAGAAGCACAAAGCTGTCACGCTGTCATGGGTGGATGCTGGAGACGGAGGGGGGCGTGTGTGTCTTTATGTCGCATCTCACATGGCAGCGGGCGGTTATGCAACCCTGATGCAAAGCAGAAAATTGGAAAAGCACCCTGGGAGAGTTGACACTTGTTGGTGCTCAGCGAGGTGCGAGCCTTGAACGCGATGTTCTGGCCAACACAATTCTGAAACATCAGCTCTGTTTGCCATCTGGCTGGAGGCTGGAAGGAACATTTCATTCCTGTTTAAAAGCAAATATTTCCTCCTCTTCAGCCTAAATTCTTGTTGTTGTGTTCTTATTTACACACGCCCTATAAACATTCCAAAGATTCGGTGTTGCATCAAGGAGCTTATAAATTGTAAAAAAACAAAGAAACTTTGTTATTTGGGATTGTCTAAGTTATAACTATGCAAAGCACTTTATTTTTTTATTTTTTTGAATGTCATTAATTAAAAGAAAATTGAGAAAATGTGCACTTTTAGCTTCAATATTTTCTCTCCCATTTGAACTGATTGGAGATGCGTCTGCATCTCTGGGCTGCTGTTTAATTGTAATTTCTTAAATTTAGCACCATTTGACTTCCAAGAAGTAATTATCAGACAATGTGAGAGTGTAGTTGGCTTAATGCTCTGTCTATCTCTGATACGTTTTTAATAAAGTCATTTGGGCGTAAATTACTTTCTGCAGCTGCTCTACTGCTGCGTTATAGACTCATTAGCCAGGAAGCATTTGGCCAACAAGATATTTATCCACTTGAAGAAGCATTATGCAGCAATAGAAGTACATTAGCACATCTTTAACATGTTCACTACCTTTCTCGGCCTAATTGTGTGATGCATCATTCATGATTGTATATTGGAGGTCACCTTTACATTATTATCACTCTGGCTTCCCTTATTTTTTCTCTAGTAGTTTTTAATTAGAATGATTGCCTGTCAGGTTGTTTATACCTCTCATTGTGCTTCTGGGCAGTCTGATAAACTGCTTTTACATAATTTAGGAGGAAAAGAGCAGTACATAAAATATTCTTTTTATTTATTATAAATTTGCCCTTCATAAAGGCCGACTTGTCCATTAATTGGCAATATAAGAGCACTTTGCACAGAAGTCATGTGACAAGGAGAGGAAATGACTTGATTTAATGTAAGGTCTTTTTATCCATCAAGTTTCTCGTGTTTTTTTTTGTTTCAGACTTGAATCTTTGTGGCGAGATGAGCTGAAGAGACATGGGAGAGACAGGGCATCCCTGGCGAGAGTCTTCTGGAGGTTCTGCCAAACCCGTATGCTGGTGGCCATCTTCTCCCTGCTCCTTACAATGGTGGCAGGCTTTGTTGGGCCTGTGAGTCCCGCTCAATCTTCTTCTCTCTTAGTCTTAGCTGATTTGGCTTTGAACACTTGCTTGTTTGTGCATTCACTTAAAATCATTATATCTTGTTTCCTGCCAGACTGGATATTTAAAAGAAAACATCTTTAAGCCTTGGCAAGGAAAGCAAATATTAAATCTGCTTTATACCTAAACGACACTTTCTTTTGTCGCAGCAAATATTCAACAGGGTATATTTCTAAACCTGAAAGTTCTCTTTTTATTGTAACTTTGAGTTTGCTGCGTTGTTACATTGTTTTCTTAACAGTTTGTTTTGAAACTTTGGTCCTTAAACTTCATTTTTCTCATCTTATCTTTATTTTGAATTCATTTCCCAAATCACAATGTTTCTTTTTAATCTCCTCTTTTCCCCTTACTTCCTTTGCTTTATTGTATTATTATTGTATTGTATTTTTTTCATTGTTCCTTCCTTGTTAAATTGTCTTATTTTTCACTTGCCTCCACTTTGTCCTTGCTGTTCAGGCTCTGCTGATTCGAGCTCTCCTGGAGTACTGCCAGGGCTCACAGAGTTCTATGTGGTACGGCTTGTCTCTGGTAGCCGGGATCTTCCTCATGGAACTGATGCGCTCCTGGTCCCTGGCGCTCATGTGGGCCGTCAACTATCGCACTTCTGCACGCCTGCGGGGTGCGGCTCTTACTTTTGCTTTCCAGAAGATCCTCCGCCTGCGAAGCACTAAAGACATCAGTCCAGGAGAGGTAGGTGACATGACTCTGAAGGAGACTGGTCTCTGATCCTCAAAGATACCTGAGATGGATTTCATTTCAACTTGTGCATTATTTCCTGTTTTCAGAAGGATTAAGAGGATGATAAAAAAATTAGGACAACTTCATTTGAAAAATTACTTCTGTAGTCTTTATGGTGATATTTGTCTTGATTTGCCTTTTAAGGATTTGTAAATCGTATTTGTATTTAAACCACTGTTCTCCTCCTAGTTGATCAACATGTGCTGCAGTGATGGCCAGCGGCTGTATGAAGCAGCATCAATGGGCTGCCTCCTAGCCGGGGGCCCTTTGGTTGGGATACTTGGTCTTTCCTACACTGCATACTTCCTAGGCCCCACAGCTCTGCTGGGATCGACTATTTTCATCTGTTTCTACCCCATCATGGTATGACTTCTGCACAGATCACAGATGTGGCAGCCGTGTTAAATTAAAACTTTGTCATGAAAAGTGTTGGGTGAAATGTGGCTCCTTCAAGAAATGCTTAGTCATCACTTCGATGAACTAGTTCTTAAATTAAGACAAAGACAACCAGATTGAAGATGTTCATCGGTGGCAAATGTTGTTGTCTCATT
This sequence comes from Millerichthys robustus, assembly GCA_034783495.1. Classification (NCBI taxonomy): domain Eukaryota; kingdom Metazoa; phylum Chordata; class Actinopteri; order Cyprinodontiformes; family Rivulidae; genus Millerichthys; species Millerichthys robustus. Next base: position 16,299,292 of record JAVKLF010000161.1, on the reverse strand, counting down.
ATTTTTTAATGAAATTTAGTTTGTAGAAGACAATTTAGTCATCTGCTCAAGACATTATTTAACGCCATAAAAGGACCCGAACAGCCATTTTTGAAAGCAGCGTAATTTTGTTTCTAATAACCTCTTCAGCATTACAGCCGTTATTTTCAAACTACACAAATCACACCTGAGGCACAGTCTTATCAGCCAGGGAACGTGGTAAAAAGTGTTTTTATCTATCTGGTACGCTGAAGGGGCCTGCAGCATGGCTAACGTGGCCGTGTCTGCTTTCATTTCCTCTCCTGCCACTTTATTTTTGGTCATTTCCTCCTGTTGCTGTCTGGGCAGATGCTCGCATCGAGGCTGACGGCATATTTCCGCAAGAAGTGTGTGGTGGTCACTGACCGGCGTGTGAGGCTCATGAACGAGATCTTGAGCTGCATAAAGTTCATCAAAATGTACTGTTGGGAAGATGCCTTTGCACAGAACATTCACAGTGAGTGACTCTTTGTTCCTGAATGACTCAGCAATAGACACAATGCCTATTTATTGTCTGTGGCTGAAGACAAAGATGACGTGATGTTTTTGCCCAAGTCTGTATGTGTACGTGTGTCTTGCAAAGTATCTCAGTATTCACTGCACAAAATCTAATGAAACTTTCAGAAAGGCGTCACTGGATGTACAAATACTGTACAACTAAGCATCTTAGTACAGTATAAAGTACAGTATAAAAGTGAGCTGTAAATATATATTTCAGCTCATTTTAAAGATACTGAGGTACAATTCACTTTGCCAATGTTGCTTTCAAGGTTTGATCAAAATAGCTCAGTCACTTCACTTCCTCACTTACATCCATAATCTTTTACCAAAAGATTATCTTAGTTTAAAGTTATGAAAGGTGCACAGTGATATAAATTTCTTAAAGGAATGCTTGGCCTTTTTGATCAAAAGCTGACAGTTTTCTAAAGAACCTAATTCTTTTTATTGCTTTTGTGAATTTTTTGTCTTCATACACTGAGAAAATTGGGTCACTTTATCTGATTACCTGTCTGCTGCAAATGATCTGGTGACATGGGTGAGAAAGGGCAAAATCTCCATCACCATAAATTTATTGTCTTCAAGGTTAATTTGCAAAGAGTTTCAGGTCCCATGATACTTTGAATTTCTGGCAAAGCTGTCCTTATCTCCGAAGCAGTGGCCTTTCTTTAATATAAGCCCCACTGTCGTAAGTAAGGATCTTTTTCCCACTTTTAATCATTCTGTGAATGAATCAGGTGGGACTCAGTTCTACTGCTGTTCTGTAATAAGCCATTACAGTGATAAATAATTGGTATTCAGTTTAATTACCAATGAGCCTGAAGGGTTAGAGAGCCATTCCTTTCAATTAGTATCACTATTACATGGCTGATCAGGGTTTTTTGCCCAGGATGTATGACTCATTCTTTGTAGTTCACACAGCAACTATCTACAGGGAATCCATATTGGGAATAAGATGCACCGGGAGGAGGGAGTTCTCATATTTCACATGCTGTTCTTTTGAGGCTTAAGATGCTTGAGCTTTTTGTTCCTCTTGGATCCAGTGTGCTGAGTTAACAAAGCAGCCAGCACATGCATTTAAAAGATACAGACATGGTCAAAGGGGTCAGTATTTGGGCATCAGGCTTGGAAAGTTATCAAAGCTCAGCAGGTTTTAAAGCCTCTTTCAATAGGAAGGCTCTAGCTGTCCTTCTCCTGTATCTGTTTTTGCATGCATAGTCGTAATGCTGTTGATTGTATGTTCATCTGATAACCCTTTGGGAGTCACTCAACCCTTACTTTAGTTGGTTTTTTTAACGTTTTTTTTCTTAGTCTTCTGTTTTTTTTTTTTTACGTGTCCTCTACAGAGGTGCGATCAAAGGAGAGGTGCATCCTGGAGAGGGCCGGGGTTGTCCAGAGTCTGACAGTGGGTGTGGCTCCAATCGTTGTGGTGATAGCAAGCGTGTGCACCTTTACCGTTCACATGGCGCTGGGCTATGACCTTACTGCAGCTGAGGTAATTCAACAGTAAAAACATCCATAACCGTTTTTATACTGCATTTTTCATTTCAAAGTGGAAATATTAAAGCAATGTTTCACATCTTTTGAAGGTTTGTTCTGTTAAAATGTCACAAACAAATAAACCCCAACCCTGCCTTTGAGAACCACTGAGTTAA
>JAVKLF010000161.1:16247411-16262668 GCA_034783495.1 Millerichthys robustus | reverse complement strand
GATATTAGAGTAGACATTTGTAGACTCATTGTAAAGATTGATTGTAACACTTTGCAAATGAATATGTACATTTTCTTGTCGGAGCAATTTGCAGTAGATAAGATACTTTCAATTCCAACGTGAAGGCAGGTGGACAAGAACTCAAAGGACCACCAATCAAATTAAGTTACAAAAAAATTATCTGCTTCATCTACTCAGAGGCCTCTTTGCTGCCATTTTAACAGAATTAGGAATGCTAAATTAATTCTTACAAGGTTGAAGTGTCGGAGTACGGCAGGTAAAAGTTTAATCTCAGGTAAGATTAAGTTTTAGTCTGCAGAGGAAGATATCAGGGTAAAGAAGCTCAAGTTTTTTGACAAATGATCTTTTATTACCTGCTGACATTGGTTTTATGTTTTCTCGTGGCAACAACAGGCTCAAGTTCAGCAGCAGCAGCAGGTCCAACAGCAGCAGCAGGTCCAACAGCAGCAGCAGGTCCAGCAGCAGCAGGTCCAACAGCAGCAACAGGTTCCGCAGCAGCAGGTTCCTCCTCAACAGCAAGTTCCACAGCAGCAACAGCAGCAGGTTTCGACTGTGCCCCCTCCAGGACAAGCACAGAACCAGGGCCTCAACATGCAGCCACTGCCCCCCCAGCAACCCATAGTGAGTTGAATGCAGAAGATGGTCTTTTGTAGTTGTGTTAAATATATTGAAGCTTTTGAAGTGGCGATGGAGTGCATTCCAAAACGCAAGTTTTGACATTGTGCATCATGAGTATAGTTTATAATACTGACCACACCTTTTGTTGTTAGTTTCCCAGACAGGGAATGCAGCAGACCCAGCAGCAGCAACAAACTGCAGCTCTGGTCAGGCAGCTGCAACAACAACTTTCAAGTAAGTCAGAACCCTCTTTTTCTATCATCATTTTTAGGGTTCAGATTTTTAAATAATGTTTCCTGCCTTTTTCAGATACACAACCAGGACAGGGCACCACTCCTTATTATTAACTGTATTTGTCTATAATTATGTGAGAAGAATTATGTCTGTAGAATATGTTGAAGACTGATGGCGGGGGAAGATGTAAAGGACCACCAGACAGTGATCTTGATGATTAACTGAATCCAACCTTGACCACAAAGGCAACAATTAAAAATGCAAAGACTTCAGATGTATTGTGGAATATTAGAAGATGGAACCTAAGTTGAAGTAAACATTTAATGGTTAATGTTGGAAAAGGTATGTTTAGAAAATGAGAAATTATAAGAATGCAATTTTTTTAATTTCAATTTGTACATTTTTTCCCAGTTTTGTGTATTTGTCATTAAAACAAACATGTCAGTTTTTGTCGTGTCGACTGCCTGTAAATGAAAGCAGCTAACTTTTTGTTTGTCTTCAGTCCTGGGAAATGCAGAGATGGGTTTGTAACAAAAAATGGAAAACCTTTACTCTGTCTGCTTGAATTTAGGATGACAGTATTATTTACTATCAAACAAATCTGAGCTTGATTCAAGTAAAATGTTTTTTTGTTTTTCAAAAAGAAGCTCTTTGTTCTACTGCACTGAAATATTCAGATGAAACAGATTTATCCTGTTTAACATTTCTATCAGTTATAAAATATAACACGACTTTTTATGGCAAATATATCAGGAAAATGTTGGATATGCTATTTCAGATTTGCAGATTTTGTTTTCTTTGGCCCTTGTTTATCACTACTTGGAGTTTCTAAGCGGCTAAAAAGCACTCCAGTGTCGGATCCCAGTGGTCTCCCTTCAAAGGGGCAGTCCAAGCCCCAATACTTCGGCAGGAAGATCAGAGTTTTCCAGCTCCTCTCATCTGGTTGGACTCCGAGTCTAGTAAGCAGCTTGTTGGAAATCTCTGGCACCACTGGCTGGAGGAGAGTCCCATAAATTCTCAGACATTCAAGAGACACATGGATGATGGTGTCTAGCCAACGCTGGTCTTTAATGTCTCCCCTATCCAGCTTCCACGGTGCATGACGCTGAACAAACCCATTGGTCTGTCTCACGCAGGCACTGATTGCCTCCAAAGCTTTATATATGTGCATGCTGTTGTAGTGCAGTTCAACCACAGCTGGAAGACCTTTTACTGCAGCCAACATGTGATGGTCGTCAGCCACAGCTCTGCCTCCTTGGTCACTGGAAAAGGACTGAGAACAGAAAGAGGGGTAGACCTGAGCCGGATTTAGAGCTGGAGCTGTGCAGCGGTTCAGTAAACCGCCTAAAGAGTCGGCGAGCTCTGCATTGAGCAGCTTCATAACTTTATCCTGCGTGTAATCGCAGTCTGAGTCTGGGACCCCTTGACGGAGCAGAAAGTACCTCATACCATCATTTGTAAATTTCTTTGAATGTTCAAATGGATCTACCACATTACCCAAACTCTTAGACATCTTCTTTCCTCCTACTGTCCAGTGTGAGTGTACATAAATGACCTGTGGCAGTGGGAGGTCAGCTCCTAGAAGGAAAGCCGGCCAGTAGATAGCATGGAATTTCAAAATGTCTTTTCCTATCACGTGATGAGCCATGTGCCACCATTGGTCATGTTTATCTGGATAGCCAACAACTGTGAGATAATTCACAAGAGCGTCTAGCCATACGTAAATAGTTTGTTCAGCGTCTCCTGGGACTGGGATGCCCCACTGAAGGCGACTTCTCTGACGGGACACTGACAGGTCAGGAAGATCTTCTTGCAGCCACTGAAGAACAGCCTGGTGAAAGCGCGGGGGCTGTACAACCTTGGGGTTTTTTCTTAACCAGTTAATCAGCTGAGACTGAAACGCAGAAAGTCGGAACATGTAGTTCTCCTCTTTCATCCACTCCACCTGCAAATGATGAGAGGATGAAACCCAGTTAATGAACAAAAGTAGTTTAACTTCTTGGTTTGGTCCTAGTTTATAAACCAAAATCACAACTTCTCATTTTTACAAGATTGTTTTTATATGGATTAAACAAAGAGCAGTTCTCTATCTCACTTTCACTGATATAAACTATAAAAAAATGTCTATTTTACAGTGGTATTCTTATTTCTACCATAAACATCCCTCCCTTAAAAAGGCAGCAATGATTCTGTAGTACAGCAGGGTGTCCTGCAAAAAATAAAACAAAAATAACAAAATACAAAAGTTCAGTATTTCCTCCGAACAATCCAGGTACTTTTCTGGACCTAAAACAACAAGCAAAACCACAGGGCAGAAAGTATCTACTAAAGCCCTGCTGTATATCTAAATGGGGTTTCTTTTGTCTACAGGTTCCTGGATGTCATTTTGTTTGTCATCACAAACATAAAATATCAATGATGGTTTAAAAACATTTCCAATTCCCACAGTTCCTGAATACAAGAGCTGGGAATATTTAGTCTAACTGCTGTGTTTACTGTCAATCATGACTCCAAAGACCCTGTCATTTGAAGCCCTGCCTCAAAGCCAAAATTGTTTTTGATTTTCAAATCTTCTTTTACATTATTCAAAAATAAGTTTTTGAACAAACGTTATGACCCCAATTTAGCTCCATAGGATATCCTCTAAATCTACGTTACCTTGTGTCCACTCTCCAGTGACACTTTGATCTCCTTCCCTGATGAGTCCAGAGCTTCACCGACCTGTGACGGCATGAGGAAGCTTTCATCCTGGGTGGAGTACCAGCCTTCATAAATCCCCTTGTAGATGAGTCCTTTACTCCAGAGCACTGACCAAAAATGCTCCACAACCTGGCGATGTCTCTGCTCAGTGGTTCTTATGTAGTCCGTAAAGGATATGTTGCAGCTGTTGAAAAGATGTCTGAATTGCTCTGACACATCAGTGCAGAAAGCCAACGCATCTTTTCCTGCAGCTTCAGCCGCTTGCTGGATTTTCAAGCCATGTTCATCGGTTCCTGTAATTAAAAGAGAATAAATGATGTTTGTAAAGCATACAAACTAATTCATAAATCTACTGGGTGACAAATATGGTAAACAATTTCACAGTGGCGTGAGTTTTGATGTGACAAAAAGAACAAAATCCAACCAAAGGTCTGATTCTACCACTCCTACACATCACTGTCTGTAAACAGTTCACTGTGCAAACTTTAAATGCTGGTTAGAAATCCATGCCATATGGGAACAAACTCACTGAAAGAAACTCATTCAACTTTGTTAATTTCAGAGCAGCATATAATATGGTAAATTTAAAAAAAATGTAGAATTGAAAACAGCAATACGGAATAGCTTTTGCTATTTTGCTTTTGAACGTCACACTGAAACAGGTAAGAAAAGCCAAATGAACGTGCACATTTAAAGGATGGACTTACCTGTCGCAAACCTGGAGTCATTTCCCTGAAGAAGTTTAGACCTGTGTAAACAGTCAGCTATCACAGCTGAATACAGGTGTCCGAGATGAGGGGAAGCATTGACATAAAAGATGGGAGTTGTTATGTAGAAACTCTTGTTCTCTTTGCACAGCTGGGTGCTGCTGCATCTCAAAGCGAGGTTCGTCTGTCTCTGAAACGTCGATAACAACTCTTTCTGCTGAAGTCTATAAAATGTCCTGCCTCCGGCGATAAAACAAAAAGGGAACTTCATTGTTTGGTGGTAGGGGATACTAACATTCAGAAAATGATTAATCCAAAGCGAGAAGTCCTCACGTGCAGAATTTAGACGTTTCTTGGGGAATATATATATATATAGGAAGCAGCACCAACGGAATGTGGAAAATGAGCTTTTTAAAATGTAACAGTCCTGTGAGAAATGTTTTACATTAAAATGGAGAAAACTAGTATAAAGATCTTTGCGTAAACGCACCGTCCATGTGAGTGTTGCTTGCTCATCAAGGTTAGCATTTTTTCCGGTTCCTGTATCGAAAAGCATTCATCCAATCAAAATGCGAGAAAAAGGCAACGGGACACTAACAACCAATGAAATTGAGAAGATTTCGGTTGTACTTTTTTTTTTTTTTACAGATAACTTTATTGCGAAAAAATCAAAACATAAACGAAAACATACAAAATAATAAACATTTGTGTCCAGTTTACAGATAACCTAAGATTGTAGTTGTCAGTCTATAAGTATCATTTCGCTTATAACTATCTTCTTAAACTCATTTACATGTTTAAATTTTTTTCAGTAAGTAAGCAAAACAAATTAGGTCTATTATAAGATGCAGATCTGCATCTTAGCCACGAAGCTCCTCGCTTACGTAGTTTACGTAAATGCTCTTCTTCACGCCGTATATGCAGAGATATGCACACTGTCGCCCCCAGCGATCACAGATTTTCGTGTCACAACTGTCTACTCAAAAAGTTCACTACACAGTTGTCTCACGAGGTGTAATCGACTAATCACGCTTAAGAAAATTACACATAAGAAACTTTATGGTTAGGGGCGTAGTATAAGTTTTAATGTAAATTAACAGGACATTTAAAATGGTTTGATAACTTACTCCTCGCAACACCAACGAGGAAGTAGCGGTCTGACCGCCAGCTAATCAGCTTCTCCGTTTCAACAGCCAGCCAATCGGATCTCTTCTTTTTCCAACTTAGTTAGCTGCCACCACTCTGACGCTAACAGACGCGAATGGGGTAAAGTCGGAAGCCAAGGTAAATATTTTACGATTCCCCACGAAAGGTAACAGTGTAATAAAACATAATCAGAACGAAGTTGATATAGAAAATGCGGATGTTTGCTTGTTTTATTTTGGCATTCTAAAATCGTTAGTGTACTCGCCGCAGGACGGGCGGTTCGCCTATAATCATGTGATAACCGGAATGACTGTTGCTTGATCCGTGCAGTTGTTTCAATAAATTTGTAGTCCGTTTTATTCGATGTAATACCGTTTTGTTTATCTAGATGGAAGTGAACCGATTGGACTTCTACATAGGTCTCTCTCTGGCCGTCAGCTCCAGCCTTTTTATCGGAGGAAGTTTTATCCTGAAGAAGAAAGGTCTGCTACGATTGGCCAGCAAGGGCTCAATGCGAGCAGGTAAGACTCGGATGTGTCTAACGAATCGGACAGTTCAGTTTAAATCCTACATATTTAGATAGCATATTTTTTACCAGCAAACTGTATAAAAAATTCAAAATGGCTATAACTCAGCAAATCTTACACGTCGAGCGAAAATTTGGGGGATTGTAGATTGTAGATGTCTGTTAGCAAAAATGCTATCTTATAAAGGAAACCATGACCTTAGTATTAAGAACAACACTACAGTAGTTGGAGATATGAAAAGGGTTTATATAAAATTCAAACGTAAGAAAGGTTACGGAATTAAGATTAATTATTCAGTGATCAATCACACACATCCCTGATGTGCAAATTTCATTTGTGTAGCCATAGCAGTTATAATCCATTGTAGAATGGACACATTTAGGTTGTAAGTAGTTTTTTTTAAATTCAGCGTTGTGTTGTTGCTTGACCTTATTGGGTCCCGATTGTTCATAAGGGGTGATAAATCTGAAGACCCTCCATCTAAAACAGTTACAGCATGACTTAATTATCATTTCTGTATCTTACAGGTCAAGGGGGCTATGCTTACCTGAAAGAATGGCTGTGGTGGGCTGGCCTTATTTCAAGTGAGTGATTTATTTTTTCAGTTTATTTTTATTACAGTATTTTTTTTACCAGTCATACCCAGAAACACTGAAGTCTTTGTTCATTTAGAAAAAAAAGCTTGTGGGTTTGGTATTTTTGTTGATGATTATGTTGTAACTGCAGCACCCACTTACACCAATGTGTACATTCCCTGAAAGAGCATATTTACAAATGTGGGCTGAAATAAAATGTTAATTGACCCTGACCAACTTTGAACACAAATGACGAATAATCTGTTGTGTTACAGTGGGAGTTGGAGAAGCTGCTAACTTTGCTGCATATGCATTTGCACCAGCCACACTGGTTACCCCCCTCGGAGCTCTGAGTGTACTTGTCAGGTAATAGCTTTTGAGAGCATTGACCTTATTGTGATATTTTGTTTGCTGAAAATAGCATCCAACTGTTAGCAGAATTAAACATAAATGTGTAAAATTATTTTTTCCACTACAAATGAATGCAACCTTGGGAAACTGCTAGGCTAAATATCTATTGCATTCCAAGCTCTTTCCTGCTGAAAATATATTACACATTTTGTATTATACCTTGTATTTTCTGTATTTCAGTATCAGTTCATATTGTGTATTAAGAACATTGTGAGCTGGGTCATTTTAACTTAATATACAGAGCTGGGGAATTCTACACCCCTCCCACCTATTTACACATCCAGAAACAACTCAGAGTTGGACCATTTCAATTTAAATTCACAAAAAACCGAGTGACCAAATGTTGAACAATCTGTATTTTCTTTCTGCCCACAAGGGAGGCTTTGCACCAATAGGTCTGCACTAATCAACACAGTGATCTTCTCTAAATAAACACAAAGCTAACCAATATGAACATAAATGTCTTTTTTATTGAAATAAAATTTTTTTTTTTTTCTAGTGCAGTGCTCTCTTCTTACTTTCTGAACGAGCGTCTGAATGTGCACGGGAAGATCGGTTGCCTGCTTTGTATCTTGGGCTCCACAGTTATGGTGATCCACGCACCTCAGGAAGAAGAGGTTGTCTCACTCAGCGCCATGGCTGAGAAGCTGAAGGACCCAGGTAGGCTCGTGTCTTTGTAGTTTAACCACACTGTGGAACGCATTATTTTTTTCAGTCCACTAACGCGCTGTTATATGCTCCCACTAGGTTTTATTGTGTTTGCTGTGTGCGTAGTGGGAAGCAGTCTGGTTTTAATCTTTGCTGTGGCGCCGCGGTTCGGACAGAAGAACGTTTTGGTCTACATCCTGATCTGTTCTGTGATTGGCTCCCTCTCTGTGTCTTGTGTCAAAGGCCTAGGAATTGGCATGAAACAACTGTTTGCTGGGGTAGCAGTGTTGAAGGAACCCCTGTTTTGGTCCTTAATAATCTGCCTGGCGGTTTGCATCAGCGTTCAAATCAGCTACCTGAACAAAGCTCTTGACATATTTAATACCTCCATCGTCACTCCCATTTATTATGTCTTCTTCACCACATCTGTCATGGCCTGCTCAGGCATCTTGTTTAAAGAGTGGTTAAGTATGAACACCGATGGAATAGTGGGGACGATTAGCGGGTTCCTCACCATCATTTTAGGGATTTTTCTTCTCCATGCCTTCAAAGACATAACATTTACCTGGGAGTCTCTCCCTGTTTATCTGAAAAAGGGCCCTCAAGGTTTCCCATGTGGCCAACAGCCTTATGTGGCTCTTCCAAGCCATGATTTGGAAGGATGAGACAAAGCTGCCAAGGAGGCTTAGAAGATAAATTGAGAAGAAGTCTGAGCCCTGAATCATGAAGAGGAAACAAAATCCACAAAGTCTCAAGCTTTAATGGACACAACTAAAAAAAATGGATTTACTAAATCTAATTTTAAAGTTTGACTCATACAGTGCACTGACTTTTCAGAATTTGCCCACAGTAATTTATATACTGTTTCTACTGTATTTTTTGTTCTGTTGATCCATGTTTTATTTTAAAATGGAAAACAAGACAGAAAACTGTTTTATGTCACTGGAAATGTTTGCTGCACAGTTATATGGATATTTCAGTATTAAGTTTTATTTTTAAGCTAAACTTTTGTTTTCTAAAAGCCAAATTGTGCCTTCTGTTACTGAAAGCTAAAGCTGTTTACTTTTGCACTTTGGACCTTGATGAGAAAGATGAAACTTAGCAGCTAATGTTAAGGCAATTTGTCCTGAACAATTACTGAGAGCAATTGTGTTCTCAATATTATACACACAGTTCACACCAAAGAATGGTTTTGTTTTGTTTCTTTACCCCAACATGTGTAAAGTAGATTTTTTTCCTAATGTAAAGGTATTTCTGTTTGATAATGTTTGTAACAAGAGTACTTAAATACAGTTTTAAAACGTATGGAGTTGCTTATTTGGCATTTGATTTATTGCATATATTCAGTCCAGAAAAATATATGTCTCTTTAGTCGGGACATAAAATGGTCTTTTGATCAACAATGTTCTTTTTAGTATAATTCAGTGACCTGACAGCCAGCAAACAAACCACACTCATATGCCAGCAGGGACCAAGTAAAACCTTACATGATTTAAATCTCAGGCACTTCAGTCAAAATTAAGACTTTACCAGCTGGTTGCATACTTCTTCAGAATACTGAACACACAGCAGCATCATGATCATTATTCTCCTCTCAGAGCCATGGCCATCTGCCTCTTCCCCCAAAAAAGTTTCAGTGTTTCTTAGTCTGACATTGACTCTGAGAATGCACCTTTGCTCCTCTGGGTTTGCTCCAGTCTATTAAGGATGAATTGGCTGGTGTCAATAAACCGCTCCACGCAGTTTACAAAACACATTTCCGTCCTGGAATCCAACTTTGGTCCAGGTTTGTCCATACACGTTTCCTAAAGACAATGATAGACCAGTTTAGTCAAAGTTGTATTAGAGTTCTTAAGTTATTTTTACACAAATACGAGTAAAAAAATCTTATTCCTATTTTCAAGTTGAGTATTTCACTGCTTTCTTAGAAAGAATTTAAAAAGGCAAATTTCAATCACTCATTCCTAATGAGGATTAGTTTTATTTTGAGTATTAGATATATTAGATGCATCTACAATTGCAACAAATAGACAGCCAAAAAAAAGCAAAACATCAGTTCTTACCATAAACATTCTATCAATAAAAGTTGTTAGAATTGAAAAAAAAATCAAACATTTACATGGTTGCAAATAGTTACTTTCATCCAAAAATACAATGTAGGCTAAATTATCATATAAATGTTACTAATTTTTGTGTTAAAATCGAATAATTCTAACTTAATGCAATACATCACATTTCAACTCCTATAAAAAACTATTTAAATCAACCGTTAAAAGACGTGACAACTTCGTGTGAAGTAAAGGTGAGAGGCATAGGTGTTCTGCCCTAAAATGCTCCTCGCGCCGTGGGGAGCAGTAAAACCAAGTGACAAAACTAACTCCTGATTTTCTGCATTTACTACAACTACCTGAATTTATTTCGTTAATATACATTTTGCTATGTCCTTTAAAAACATCAGTATGCCTTCAAGATAAAAAACTTTTGCCATTTCTGAACCGAAAAAAGTTACCGGTACAACTACAAAAACACATCATTTATTGTTTCCTAAATGTATTTCCGAAAATACTTGTATGAATCAAAATATTTTCTCTGAAAAAGAATGTGTTTTGGAGTTAGTCAATAATATTTTACTTGTGACTTTTATTAACAATAAGTGCATTGTAATTCGCTTCCCACGACTGAGGGTCTTTTCACGGTAGGTGTACGCTTTTTGGCACAACACCCAGGCATGTAAACATTTCAGACCGGTATTTTAAACTTAACATTAAGCAAAAAGCGTCTAGAAAATATCGTGACTTGTGTTATCCGTTTTATGGAACAAATTTCATTTCCTCTAGACAAAACATTATATAAAATTTAATATTTTTGTTCTGGCACTTCTCGGCTCCTGTACTACATGCTTGATCGCTAGCTTGTTTTATCAAACCGGGTATAGCAGCCATTGTTGTCCGAGTAATACATGCGATAAGAAAGTCTGTTTATTAAGCATTTTATATGAAGAAGAGACTTAAATACTTTTAGAGATAACTTACAGCAGAGCAGAGTAAGAACATTCAAGTTTACATTTGGTTAAGAACGCTATGTACAAGAATGAGAAACAAATAAGTGTTTCTTGGAATCTTCTTGTGACTACAAGCAGAACACGCATCCGTAGTTCTGTGTACAGTACAGTACAAGGTACACTAGTAACAAGTCATCAAGCTACGAGAAAATTAATGTATAATAAAAAGCTTAACTGCAGAACTTTGTTGCAACCAAAAAGCTGATCTTCTCTTACCCAACAAACCTCAGTCATCTGATGCACCAGCTGCTGAAATTTTTGTTTCTGAGACTCAATTTCGATAAAGTGTTGAAGCTGGGGATCCGCTGTAACTCCCTGGCCTTCCATATCTTCTTGAAACTGGTGAAAATTACAATAGTTATTGTAATATCGCCACCCCTTGGCTTTTTTCACTGACCTTCACGTGCGTGAATGAACGACGGGAAACAGGAAGTAGTTCAACCAATCACCGAGCGCGTTTGTGCTTACGTTATTTTAGCAAATAAAATCCTTTCAATCGTTATTTTAAAAATGCGAAATATTATCGCTGCTTTTGCAAAATGTTTTTGTTTTTTTGTAATACGCATTTTTGTTTAACAGTTTAATAGCAAGTTTCGTTTCATGTTATGTTTTAGACATTTCAAAGCCCTACATACTTGGCTTTTATTTGTGCAACACAATAGCTTACAAAGTATCAATATTACACAATAATTCAACAATATATCATACACAGAAAAAATATATAGTCACATTTTAATTCTCCCCCTTTCAGTGAAATATACAAACTCTAATCGATGCTCTATATCTAATATTGCAATATAAAGGTTTATGAATGTGGACAAATACATATAGCCTATTCACATTACAAACAACCCCAGAAAAGCTTCTACTCCCACATTCATTGTGTTAACAATTTTAATCACTTTTTAACTTTTCAGGTTCATGCAGAGATGTTTCTGTTTGCAGAATGGAGTGCAATAATTGTTAATTCATTTTCTCAGGTCTATTGGAGTTCATAAAGCAAATCCTGAACGTTCAGAGTCAACTCCTGAAAGGTGGGCCTCTCATCTGGTTTCTGAAAACGAAGCAAACAGAATATGTTAGACTGAATTTAAAAGAAAAAAATGTATTTAAATTACACCATGTAATATAAATACTTACTTCAGACCAACAGCTTTGCATTATGTTGTAGACCTTTTCATTAGCCAGCTGGGGTCGGAAGAGACGAAAACCTCGGGCCACCTGATCCACTATTTCTGTGTTGTTGAAACGTTCATATGGAAGTTTACCCAGAGTGTACACCTCCCACATTAAAACTCCTGGTAAAGAACAGTTTATACATAAAAATCTGAATTTGTGAAGTCATAACTAGAGACTTATTGAAATGTGCACAGTTTGTAAGAAATAAGAACAAATACACAACATGTGAAAGGATTCTCACCAAAGGCCCAGATGTCTGACTTGCTACTGAATTTGCAGTACAGAAGAACCTCTGGTGGGGACCAGCGAACTGGAAACTTTGAGCCTGCTGAACTTGTATACTCATCATCTAAAACATATCTTAGTGCAAAGGAGGAATTTTTGTCATTTTGTTTAATTCATAAAATAACAAATGCATACAACAAATAGTTATTAGTAGATAGTAGCGCATCAGCCATGACATCAGTCATAAAGCATGGAGGAAAAGGTAAAAATCTTCGTCCAAGCTAGATTAATGGCCAAATGAAAAGTTTGGCAAATGTACTGTATGTCTTAAGCATAAACTGTTATATGCTGATGGCATAGAGGCTGGAAATGTATCAGTCCACATACATACATTTGAATAACAACACAAATGTTAGTCAACTGAGAAAACAGTGATACTGTCATTAACCTTTTTACCATTTTTAATGCGCATACTCAAAGTCAGTGTTTTGCAATGCATTGTGGTCTAGAACTATTCATGCCTACTTCTGATTTGTTAGAATACATTTAGTCTAAACTATGTTCATGATCTACCTGTTCATTCTGACATCTATTAACATCACGAATCGAGGACACTTTGCTACCACAACTTAAAATACTAATAAAACTAATTTATAAATACTTTTAAATATAAAATTCAATAGAAAGGCAGGCCCCAAAAATAGGAGGACTAGAATGAACACCAACTGAAAGTAGCTGAGTGTATATGAGCCCACGGTTTATATTAGAATGTGTTGCATTTTTTCATACTTGTAGTTTGTTTTTGAGAAAGAGCTTTTTAATAAATCTGAAAAATGCTAAAAGAAAAAGGAATCCTTGTTTGGCTAGTCATTAACCCAGTCGGTACAAAAACGTTTGCCTCTTACTTTAAACTCTGTGACTGCTTATTCAACACATTCTCACTCCTTACTCGTCATTTGGCTTCTAAGGGACTAACTAATAATAACTATTCACCAGGATATTACTTTAAAATTGATGAAAATATACTTTAAACGTTTTACCTCGATAGGCCAAAATCTGTCACTTTGACGGTTCCATTCGCATCTACTAAACAGTTCCTGGCAGCCTGAAGATAAATTAAACAACACGTTTGGTTCCAACATAATCAATGAACTTTGAGTGTTATCATGCAGTTTAGCATAACATCTGGAAATGGTTTGGGATTTGTTTTGCACTGTTACACAGCAAAGCTTTGTCTCTCACCAGGTCTCTGTGGATGTACTGCTGTTCCTCAAGATAAGTCATGCCCTCGGCCACGTCTTTACACATCTCAAGAAGCTGGACCGGTGTGGGATGCTGTGTCAGGCCCTCTTTGAGGTATGTCAGCAGGCAGCCATTTGCAAGGAACTCGGTCACTATATAAATTGGTCTTTGTTTGGTGCAGACGCCATACAGCTGTACCAGGTTCTCGTGGCGAAGCTTCCTGGTTTGAGAAAAAAAAAAAAAAAAAGGAAAGAAGGAAGTTTGGTTGTTTTTCATCAAAGAGATTATGGGAGCCGTCCTTTTTGTGACCTTTGGGCATGAGTTCAGATTCAGGTTAAAAAAATAGTTAAATTTTTGTCATACTTACATCATAATTTTGGCTTCTTCTATGAAATCGTCTTCTGACATGGAGCCCTCTTTAATCATCTTAATGGCCACGTCATGCTGGCCCTGCCACTTTCCGTACTTCACCACCCCAAACTGACCATTGCCCAACTCTTTGATGAAGGTGAGGTCACGGGGGTCGATCTCCCACACACCTGAACAAAATAAAGCAGAAAGAAGAAGCCCTTTTATCTTTGCAGTACGCACGTCAAATAGATCAGTGTGATTTTTTTGATGTTCTTGCTGAGAGATATGAAGACTGATAGCAATCAGGTCTCTGAGAATCGAGGAGGAGGAGCTGGTTAACTGGTGGAAAACTGAAAATGTGGTCGACAGTTACAATTTTCTAGTTTTGATTTGACCTCAAATTAATACTTTAACAAACGCGATCAATCTGCCTGAATAACACCATTAACACATAATAATTGTGTTGGGGCATTTGTCTTTTGTACAATAAAGCAGAAATATGCAAGGTCTAAATTGCAGTCAGGTAATTCACAAAAAATATGTAGTTTAAATCTGTAGTTATGAGATGATGAGATGCTTTTATTAGTCACTCATGATGGGATCGCTCCCCATGAGCGAGACTAAGTTATGATGATGAACTTACCATAGCCAAGCCCAGCTGTTGATGGAGGTCTTAGTCGATTAGATACAATGTGTTTCAGCCGGCTAACCATACCTGGAGACAGAAAACCAGAATCATGATAGCTTGACAGTGAGACTGACAGGACACATACACAAAAAGACGATGAATGTGTACCCATGACCCTCTTCTTTTTCTGTGCAGTTTGCTTTTAAAACCTAAACAAAAGTGCTGCTTTAAAATTCTACATCAAAACTAAAATTGTGGTTTCATGTTATTTGCTGTGGTAAACCCTTGTCTCAGTTTGCCTGACATTTGTAGCAAGTTGATCACTAGATAAATAAATTGAAGCGATGGCAGGTTACTAAACTTTGGTATTTATTTCATCTTGCAAACTTGCCACAGCCGAAAAAACAGGAAAGTATACATGAATAGATATTTCTGCATAAGCATGCAGATTGTTTTGGCAAAAGAGACATGATTTCTGTTGCAGGAAGCTTCCTGTTTCTGTTCATCTTTTAGGCCGCATAACTAAACACATTTTAATAGACTTTGGTGCCAGTAAAAAATTTGGTTGAATGCATTTGTCCAAATACAGTTTGAAATCCACAAAGAAATGTTTGATACTAAATGAAATTATAAACACACAAATTTAGAAAGTCCTACAGCAGAACTCATGATACATTACATTAAAATATTTTGTCTTTATGTGACTGCAAATGCAATAACTCATTGGTACAGGTTGGGTTATTATCTGATGTTATTTTAATTTCTTGAATAAATTAATATGATCATATGTTATTGTTAGATATTCTTGGATTGATTAACTGAATTTCAGGTACACATTTATTTTATACTATATGATTGATTGTATTCACTTACTTTAAACAGAGAATCTACAAGTCTCTATCTGAACACGTGCCTTGCTCCAGCAGCTTCAACACATAATGTTTTACATTCCAGGAAGATAGAACTTGTTTCAGAGGTACTTCC
>JAVKLF010000161.1:16202088-16214484 GCA_034783495.1 Millerichthys robustus | reverse complement strand
AAGTATCTATTCATTCTTGAAGTAATAAACATTTGGTCCTTTTTTGTTTGAAACAATTACAGTGAACCAGACTTGCAATTTGCTGGTAATGCTTAGATTACATGATTTGAACAAAATACACAAACTAATGCATGTCTGAGTTTACTGAGCACAAGTTCATTTAATTTATTTTTGTCTATTGAGATTTTTCAAAATTAATGTTCATAATTTACATAAATACATTTATTCATTTTCATTGTTAATCATTATATATTAATCACCATGGTACTACTGTACTAATCTTGTATCTAAAGATCCAGCAGATGTTTTTTGGTTTGATGTTCTAAAACATCAGACAATGATGCAAGATATCAAGAAAATGTTTGGATTTTTAAAGCATATCTTGATTAAAATGAAATAGATTTTGAAAAGAAAAAAATAGGAGCACAAGGTGCTTTGAACTGTAAATAGAATTTATTGGTGACACATTGGGAAAGTATAAAGGGTAAAAACGTCCTGTTTGCCATACAGAAGGAGAAGGTCAGCAACAAAGGTTTTGTGGGACAGGGTGAGATCAGCACAACCTTTGATTGTGTGAAAGACACCGGGATAAATTCATGTTTGAGGTGAAAGTTTCACAACACCATCAATTTGGGAGGCTGGAGGCGAGGATAAAAATTAGGTTGGAAGGTCAGGGTTGACACAGGTTTTTTTTTTTTTTTTTTTTACCCTTGCACAGACGCTGCAACGCTGACTCAGACTCCTGTAGGCTGAGCTGTTACCAGGATTGTCAGTGGCTTTCCGTAACGACTCAACACTCCCAGCCTGACTGCCAATCGCCTCCATCAAAAAGAAAAACAGGAAAAAATAAAACAAAAACAGTTTCATGTTTAACTGTTAGAAAATTACTGCGGAGTCACTGGAAGAAATCCCCACTGTATTTGTTATTGAAAAAATATAGCAGCTCTCAAATAAAGAACCTCATCCGTGGCTGTTCAGTGAAGCACCTCTGAAAAGAAATAAATACTCCTGTAAGAATAAATTCTGTAACAACTAAAAATGGAAGTACAAATCAGACAACCTTTTATAGTCTTACAGTATGTGAATTACAGAAAACAGTGAGCTTAAAATCTTTGATGTCAACTAAACAAAGCCAGACATGCGCATTAATTAAACCTTTGTTTGTCTGAGATTTGGACTCCGATAGATTCACAACTTATCTCCAGCTCAACTAATCAGGAGGCGTGTCAATACCTATCAGACGGATGGTTTGCGACCTCAGACGTTTCGGAGGAACTAATTGTGCGACGGTTGTGGACGAGGGAAAATCCTTTTTTATCTCCAAGACCATTACTTTCTCTTGTATTGATGCTGGATGCTCAGGCTGCCTGATAAATCAGCTGGACTTTTCAGCATTTACGGATAATTTGGCCTGAAGTCAGAGAGCCTGTACGACCACTAAGTTGTTTAAAGTGATCGTGGAGATGTCTGGTCTGTTTCTTCTCAGAAAAAAGGAAAGGTCTCTAAATTTTCCTGCTGGAAATTGAAGAGTTTTAAAAGGTGCACAACAGTTTGAAAAATTATGTCATGATCAAAAACAAAAATAACTTTTAGAGATACTTTTTCCAGTCATATTTGTATGATTTGCATCTTTGGGTTTCTTATTCCATTTGCACCAAATACAGATGCCAGTAGGCTTATGACAAAAATCTAAATTGCATATTTTGTTGCATCCAGGCAACAACAACAAATAAAATCATTAAAAACATAAGATGCTGTGGCAGAAACAGGATGTACTAAAATGTTTCAAAGTAATTTTATGGACGATTTTTGTTTCACACATGGAGAAAACAAGTGAATCTTGTATACTCAAAGGATTCTACAAAAATGAGAAACGCTCAGAGTTCAGTGAGGCTGCAAATGAAAATCTGTGTATTTTCTCATAACATTAAGTCAAGTTTCAGTCTCAGCACAGTCAGACACTAACTTCAACATGAAGATGAGGATCAAATGAGGATGAGCCTGATTTCACAATCTTATTTGTCATTGTGAGGTTCAAGTGTACCTGCCAACAGCTTACTGTGAACTATTCTGGTGTATATTCTATCGTGAATGTAAAAAAACAGTGCAGCAGGGTTTGGGGAGCCCAGTACCAGCTGCTGGTGGAAAGACTAAGTCTCTGTGTGAAATTCAGCAAAGATAAAAGGTTCAGAAAGCTGCTCACAGGTCAGTGCATCAGCATGGAAATGAGCTGAGCTGCGATGAGCAGAGCGTCCTCATGTAATATGACAGCCAGCTGTAGCGTGTTGATGTTGTCAGTGCCTGAATATACAGCATGCCACAATAACAAGAGGCACAAATCAGTGTTATAGGAGCTGACAAGGGCTTGTGTGTGTCTGTGTGTGTGTGTGTTTACCTCACATTTCTAGAATTTGACACAGACCGTGTCAGTGGGTGAATTTTCTCAGGTTTTACCTTTGCGTTTCTGCACATTCCACACTTACTATTCTCTGCTGCCGCTGCTTTTTCCTCAGCCTGATGAACTCCTTGTGTTGTCTTGAGACAAAGTTGACGGCAGCGTACTCCAGCAGGGCAGCAAAGACAAACAGGAGACATACTGCCATCCAGATGTCAATGGCCTTTACGTAGGACACCTGCGAAAAAGATCAGCCAATCAATGCAGCAGAAGGATTATTTGTGGATTGTTGATAAGGCCACCTCAGTTCTCGGTCTCACTGACACACATCTTTAGGATGACCTAGAACTAAAAGGAGTCAGTGGGTTGTGTGCAACTGACCTACAGTCATAATACAGGTCACAGCCTAGACATGAGGAGCTGTGTTGTTCATGAAAGAAGATGTCACTTTACATCAGCTGTGGCCATGATTTACATAGAAGCTCCACGCAATTAAGACGCATTTTGCTGACTGTCACAAACGCTAAAGTATACATAGATTTTAATTACACACCCATTGTGTTCTCCCTAATTATTTTCTTTAGCCTCATCATAAATCAGGATCTGCTTCGTGTCATGACTTAATTTACTCTTAGTCAAATGATTTCCTCAAACCAGTCGTGGGAAATCACAATGAAAATGCCTGTTATATGTCTGTAACTGACAATAAATGCCTGCTTCCGTTTTGTCCTCTTCTAGCCTTGTCAGGAAATAACCAAACCAAAAGGTGATTATCGATTTCAAAATCCTCAGAATAGACGAGTGTTAAGCTCAGTATTAGCACTGGTTTATTATTCACAGAGGTGTCAAATGCATTCACAGTCATTATTCAAAGTAGAAGTTTAGATACTCAACTCAAGCTTTTTACTCAAATAAAATTGTGAAAGTAACGGTAAGTACAGAAGTAAATGTAATGTAAAGAAAAAAAAACCTAGTTAAGAACGAAAGCTTAGGCTGCACCACAGGGGCCTACAGTGCACATGTCATCTTCATACGAGGCTACATGTCTGATATGTTCTGCTGGAATGTGACATGATTTCTGTCATGTGCGTGTGTGATGGATAGCCTACAAACCAACAGAGTGTCAGAATGATATATACTTATACTTCTCATCCAACCACATTTAAATTCACTCTATAGGCACCATTTATCTGGATAGTTTTTTTCCTTTTGAACCATGACAAGCTGAAATGGAAACAAGCGGAAGTGAACTAAAAATGAAATACTTTTCCGAACCAATGGCCACATGTAAAACAATCGCAAGATGTTTGCAGACTCACTTTGGGCAGTGAAGCTCTGGAGCCAGAGCTCTGTGTGGTCATTGTGAGCACAGTGGTGATACCCAGACCAACTCTGGCTGGTGCAGCATCCATGTTTATCCAGAACGATACCCAGGAGAGGATGACAATGAGGAGGGAGGGGATGTACATCTGGATCAGGTAGTATCCCATCTGCCGCTCCAGGTGGAACTTCACCTCAATGCAGGTGAATTTACCTGCAGACACATTTCATGGTCTGTTCAATTATATGTGGATGATGAAATTAAATGTAAAAGAAATAGTTTGTAAAGTTACATTTTGTATTGATAAAAGCAACAAAACATTTGTGCGATAAAGTACAACAAGCCCTCATTCATTCAGCACCTGTATTGTAGTACTTTGTGCAGTAACCCAAATCTTTTTCTTCTTTTAACACAAACTGTGGGAGGGTCAGGTCATCAGCTACTTGAACAGGGTTGTCAGACAGCCACTCAAAGATCAAGTCATTCATGGTGTAACCAACTGGAAGAAAAAAAACACAAAAAAACAGATTAAATATTCAACCAAAAGAAAAATGCAAAAACGCTCACCAAAAAAATACAACTAGTCAACAATTCAACAGGTGAACAAATGAGTTCCAGAAAATGAAAGCATTTTGATTGCTTATAAGATTGTATATTTTAAGTCACGTTAGAGCGGCACTGCCATCATAGACAAAATCATTCCTACAAATTCTTCATGATCGCTCTGGGCACCTTTAGATTTTACAAAGACACTTTCCTCTAAAACGGTCAAATGAAGCTACACTAACCCAGAGAAAATCTGTTCCATCAAATCCACTCAACTGTCGGGATGAGAGGTACAGATCGGCAATATTTAAGTATCTGGATTAACTCTACAGATGTGAAAACACCAGAATTAAACCTAAACTTGGAAGACTTGGGATGTAGTGGCATTCTGCTTATTTGTCAAGTTACTCTTAACCATCCTGTTTGTCACAGTGAAAATCACACAGAACAGCTACAGTAGCAAAGTCAAACTAGAAAATGAGAAACATATCGGCCTAAATTAGCGAGAAGTATTTACCGAGATCTTATAAAAGTTCATAGTTATAGATGATTAAATGATAAAATCAAAGATAGAACATGGCTTAGTTTTATAGCTGAATATAAAGTTAACGTAAAACCAGTCAAAATATGTCACTTGTGTCCACACGTGGATTTACAAGGCTTTTTTGGTGCTTGTTTTCAAGCTGCCCAATTATCGGCGTAACAAAAATGCTGCATGCAACAGCAATGTACAGTTCCTCACACGTCTGAATAATACTGATGTCTGCTGGGAACCTTTAGAGGCTGAGCAACAAAGACATCAATTATTCAAGACGTTACACCCAATGCTCTATCATCCGTCTGAGAAACAGCTCCACGAAAACATACTGATTTTGTTCCTGAAAAGAATTCACCATCACTCACACATCTTCCTTCAACAGCTCAGAGGCATACCAGTGCTTTTTCTAAAGATAATGAAAGGTTCCTCTTTGCTTCTGCCAATTATAGTTGGAAGAGCATCCAAACATAACTGACACAGCATTTAAGGAGGACTAAAAATGAAAGTCATGAGTTAGTACATCAATGAGGTAATGAACATTATCTATTTTCTCCTGTAAAAATGTCATGCAATAAAAACCCAGGCAGTTATGCTTTAAATTTACTGTCTCCGTGTTTTCTCTCCTTGTGCAAGTTTCATTCTTTTCACTGTATTAATTCCAAAGTAGATTTGAGGCTCCAGCACACTAATGGCTCCAGGCAAAACTAAATGTTATAGGCTGCATATACTCTACAAGGTTTTGATGTCTCAGAATAAAGCAGAATCCTATTGTTGCCTCTGTTTTTATATTTATTTTTAGTCCACGGCATGAAAGCCCAAAAAGGGAGATTGGCCTTGGCCTTTTTTAACACCGTTTTCTCCTGTTTCTTTTTTCCAGTGGAACAGATGGTGTTACCACAGCTGCAGAAGTGACAGTAAAACCTATAATGTCCTCTTAACATTAGGCTGTAGACAAGGTGATCGCACCCTTGGGTGGTAAACTAGCACTTGTCAACACAAGGCCAAGTATCCTTGCTGGGCTTTTAATCAGAAATGATTACCTCTCATCTAAGGGCAGCAGAATGTAATACAGTTCCTCAAACAAAACACACACACCTTTCAAGAAGCCACATGTCTACCTGATCAATTCTTCACACTACAAGAAAAAAATAGTTTCACATTTTATTAAGTACTATTGAATGTTTTACTTGTTGCCATGCCAATTTTAGAAATCAAATTCTGCTTCTTGGACCTTTCTTCTAAAAACATTCATACAAATTCTTCTCTTATTGAATCATGCACACATTTAAGAAGCAGCACAAACATGACATTTATTTATTTATAGATAAAAAAAACTTAGCTGCAACGATTAGGATAAAAGTTTTATTCTTGTTTCATCCTCTGCTAAGCTTAAAATCTTTCTTAAAGAGAACTGGGTCACCTCTAGGTCATAAAATTAAAAAAAAAAACGTATTAAAGTTTTATTATTCATTTCACAGAAATTGGTTTCAGAAAGGGAAATACGGTACTATCTTTACCAAAAGGTAAAAAAGGACTGAAAGAAGGAAATTTCAGTGTCATCAGTGCAATATTACATTAAAAAGGTGGTTATTGTAGCCCGCATGTTCCAAGCATGTTGTTGCATTTAAGCCATTCCTTATTGTCTAAACACCTCATGACAGTTTAATTTTGCTTCTCTGACAATACTTTTTTTAAAGGGCAATTTTCCTTTTTCTACTCAGAACAGAGGTCACAGTCAAGCAGCATTAAAATATAAATCAACATGGGCTCACATGTACAGGGGAAAAAATGACAAAATGATCTGTTTAATGCTTTTATTTTTCTTATTTACATTTTACTACGTTTGACTAAAAGCTGGTCTAAAGAAATCTCACTAAAGATTTACAGAATACTAATTTGTGTATAAAAAAAAATCTTACAGTACATACTGGCAGCTAGGTAGTACACTATTAACATATTTTTAAATTGGATAGGACTGATAAAATATGAACGTGTTTTATGTGTGCAGAATATACAAAAGAGATGTCTGCTGAAGCGTACCGAGCTGCACTAAAGATTCAAACTATTACATTGGTGTAAAATAGATTTTATGAGCCGACAAACTGTAAAACGTCTGCACTCATTACCACCATGTGTGTTAATATGTTCATCGGTTTGCTCCTCAACCCGAGTGGAAATTCCCTCAGTTAATTATTTCACATTCCGTCCTTTAGTAGAAGTTGGAAGATGCATCACACAGAAATTAATTTTGCTGTCACAACTCATAACAATATGTCTTCATTTAAGTTTTACACAGGTTGTTTGGTCTACATCTTTGCTCCTCAGCCTGGTTTTGGCTTTTACACAATGATGACATGATGCAACATGAACAGGATGCTTATAAATGTTTATTGTAGGAGCGAAACTTCAACATGAAAACATTTACTACTGGATATTTTTGATTATTTTAGATAAACAAGACAAACCCCTATTCGGAATAGGATTTTATTTTGTTGTTTTCTAACCAAAGCTCACAAACCCACTATAAACATCTATCTACATTGTGCCTTGATTCTTCATGAATTATAAAGATGTTTCATATAATACTACAATTCTGGGACCACAGCACGCACATTAGCATCCCTCTGAAGCTGCTGGAGACTAATGTCTTTTTTACTAGTGGCTTTGCTGCAGGAAAAGCTTAAATATGTCATTTACTGTTGTCAAGTTATGCCTTGAAAGTTACTGTTTGGGCAATGAAGCTTTAGTAGTGAGAGACTTTGGTTCATGAGCTTGATTTAAATAACCAAATTTACACTATTTACACTATAAATATGGTAGGAAAATGCAACCAGAAAATACTCTCAGGTTTAATAATGTTTATATAATGTGGGAAAAATAAATTCACAGAAAGTGGGAGAAAGAAAAAGGTAAGAAAGCACAAAGAAAAAAGAATCCGAAACTCACAACTTTCAAGCTGCATTGTACAGGTTTGAATGTCCATTGGGAAATTCTTCAAATCCATAGGGCAGGACAGGGTTAAAGTCAGCCTGGGACAGATAACAGGAGGAAATAAGAGCAGCCATAGAAGATGTAAGAAAACACGAAGAGACTGAAGGAAAAGATGTCAGACATGAAGAGACAGTACTGTAAGTTAACAAACTGAAAGAACAGTCAAATTAATCTATGAAAACATGATTCTTCTTCTTTAGAAACCTACAAAACCTGAATATAAATTAATAAAAGAAGAAAACTAAACAGCTGATTGAGAAACATCTTGAGCTACCATTGGATTCCACCTCACGAATCAGTAATAGAAAAGTAATCGGTGCAGGCATCTCGGTTTTATCTGTTGTGCTGCTGCTGCTTTATGTCTTCAGGGATTCTTAAAGAAGACAGAGCGAGAGACGTTTGAGCGTCTGTCCAGAGGAAAGCTGTGTAATTACCTGCTGAAATGTATTGCCAAAAGGCGAGATGTGAGCTTGCATCGATATACACACAGATGCACACGTTCGTTAATGTCTTATGGTGACACAATATCTTTTCCAACAGCTGAACGAATGACAAATGCCCTAGAGATTAAATTGTTATGAATGCTTAAATGGTGTCATGTTTCGTGTCACACAATGACAGCTGATCCATAATTACAAAACATACTTTATAAGCAAATCATCTCCAGGCAGTAATTTAATTGTGATTGGGAATGTGATTGTTCTAAATAAAGCTGATAACTTATGTCTCTTCCTACTCTTAAAAAATCATTTTAAAGTCATCGTTGATCAAATAATACCGACACTACAGTAATAACTTTTGTTTCCACTTTAAAGGTTCTTGAAAATGCTCTACAGCTTTTATTCCTGAAAATTGCAGATTTAAATTGTCTTCATTTTAATGCTGTTTTCTCACAATTTTCTTAGAGTGATCTTGATCAATAGTTCAAAAAGGTCTTTCAAAGCTTTTTTTTATTTTTGGACTTTTATTGCCTTTTCATTTATTTTCTGTCCAGTCTTTTTGCACGGCTATCACAGCTTATTGCACGTGTGCTTTATAAAATGTGAAATGTGGATGTTTCGAGCACAAACAAAATAAGTGCCAGGCCTAACAAAAACAACGTATATGAACTGTATTTGAAAAGTATGTCTTTAAGGAAAATAAATAAAAAGCAGCAAAAACCTGAAACAAAGCCAGAGCCTTTAAGCTGATTATCAGCTCTTTGTTGGGTTTTCAGGCTATAGCTGTTTAAGATTCACCTTCCTAGTACTAAAAAAATGATTGTCAAACTACGTTCTTTACTTTATTACTTTATTGACTATATAAATGGGAACAAATGTGGTATTTGTGTTACTATGCTACTGTAGTTCAAACTTTGTTTGGGGTAAAAATGTCAATAAAGGCGATCTCAGTACATATTGTGGTCACCAGCTGACAGTGATACAGACTAATATTCGTTTTCAGGATCCAGTAGTTAAAAGTTTAGGGTGTTTCTACACAAAATAAACAAACAAAACAAATCAACACCAAACCTGCAATAAACTTTCAACATATTTCTGCCACTACAGGTTAATAGAGTTTGTCATATCACTCTGTTATCTGACTGTTTCTAACCCAGCACCCTAAGGCTGTTAAGTTTTTGAAATTTAATCTCCTTTACATACCTGATGCTGTAAAGAACACTGCCATCTTGGAAAATCCGTAGCAACTTATTATCAGTTGTGACCTCGTGGAAATTGGCTCCTTTCTCATTTGCAAAGAATAAATCAGGTTTCCAGATAGAGTCCAACATGGAAGGGTCCAAATCTAGAGAGTCATCTGGGTATTCACTGTATGCCAGGCGAGGGTCATTCCACTTTTGTCGTAGAAATACGTTCAGCCTGTAGTCCTGTGCAAAGTTACAGCACAGTTATTAAAAAGTATATCACGGGAAAAAGATTAAAGTGCAGATAGAAATTATTATATATTAGTTATTGTGTTTAAAGGCACTCGGAAAGGATGGACAATGAGTCATTGTTAGATAAACATGTTTACATATGGCTCTAAGTTAAATATACTTACATGTATTACATAATGGCAATGTTATTTATTATTAGTGGAATAAAGCTGTTGCACAATTCTGATTAATCTTGATTTAGCCCCGATCTTTCAGAAAAAGTTAACAGCTTCTCCAGAACACTGTAATTCAGTTAGATGAATAAACTGTCCACTCAGTCCAGTTTTGTGACCAACCTAAAAGCCTCAGCCTCAGCTATAACTCCACCTCTTCTCCTCCTATGGATGATGTCATGAAAGGAAAGGAAGGTCAGGTCAAATTGAAGAATCCTGCCTCCAAACAAGATCCACAGGTAATTTAATCGAAAATGTTATTTTTAAGTCAATTTAGGTAACTAAAGGTTGTGTTATTACTGATTGTTTAACAGAATCTGCTTTATCTGCACAAACAACAACATTATTAGTGTTTTTGTTCTCCGCAGAGACATAGAACCGGTCCTCTGGATCTCCCTTAGCTCTCCTTAAACAGTTCACTTCTGTATCGCACTGACCCAGCAGCAATAACACTATAAATGCAGACTCTCTCTCTCTCTCTTCCCTCCCGCTTTTATCTCAGTTTTTCAATTTTTCATTTTAATTGCTGAGTAGACAGTTCATTATCAGGGTGTCAGTGACCCATTGGTCTCTGAAGGTTGCACTGTTACGCTCCAGGAAACCGAAGTGAGAGAACAGCTTTAGCACCAAGAGGATTCATAAAGGAGATAGTGAAGATAAGGGAAAAAGTTTATATATACTGTATATATAGAATTAATCGTAAAAAGAATTCAACAACAATAACGCCATTATCAATTTAGAGCAAATGTTTAAACCATTAAAACTTGTAGTTTAAAGTTTTGGGCCATTTTTTTTTTTCATTTGAAATCCTGAGTCTTCTTACCATTGTGGTTTCTGTGATCGACCCAAAGCTGTTGATGAAAATATTGCAGGTGACATTCACAGGAGGGCCTACGGGCAAAAACAACAGACTGAATGTATAATGTTCCCTTAAGACTTTATAGCAACAAGCTGGTGTCCACATTAAAACTACCTATTAAACTGCACATCTCCCAAGGCTTCTGCAAAATGCCAACTGTTTCTTCATTACTTTTCATCCTTGTGCTGGGATAGCAACTGTAAATGTTGCAGGAAATCAAGTGACACTGGTCTGGAGTCTGGTAAATGTCTCTTTAAGAGTGCTTGTTTCTTTTGGTACATTTCTTTAAGGGATACTGGGTCGTTCTGTCTTGTTATACACTTTACCTTTGAAGTTGGGTCTAATGCGGGCATCATATCCTGATGTTTTCCCCATGAGCTTGTCCAGGAAGTCTGAAGGCGAAAGCTGTGGTCCGGACCTGCTGGGGGGCTTTATCTCCTCCTTACAGGAGCTCAGTCTGACATTACCCCGGAAAGAGGCAGAGACAAAAAATAGAAAAGGGTAAGAAACAGGTAAAGGAGGACTGTGTGTTTGTGTGAGATATAACAGCAGGGGTTGTGGTGGGGGAAATAATAGGGGTGCAATCGGACAAGAAGCTAACAGCAATCAGCAAGTTACAGTAGATTTCAGCAAAACAAACTCTGTGGTGAATGTGAGACGAGGAAGACAAATTATAACTGAATGGCCTCCCTAGAATGGAACCCATCAATGTTTCATCATGTCTTATTGTGGTTGTACTGTAAACGTGTCCCTTTTCTGCACCTCCCACTGCTGGTGACTTAGCAGGGATACAGCTGACAGATTGATGGCTCAATTGTAATGCTACAAACATCACACAAGGGACAGCAATGAGTTGATTGGAGCTCTAGCGAGGCTTACGCGACCATCGACACGAATAACCAGCAGGAGTGAAAGTAAAGAGAGGAAGAATAACAGGAACATATTAAGAGAAAGATAACTAAAAAAAAAAAGCATGCTTCGGAAGCCATGATTTATAACACACTGCATTTCAGTTTGGCCCCTGCTGTGGCACAACATATTGCGCAGCATGATTCAGATACAACTGTAAACAGTTTCCAATCTGTCATGATCTAAAGCTTTGTTGTACAGATGGCAGGTTCAGTCCCAAGGAGGCTTTGGTTATGTCTTCATGAGTGTGGGTGGAAGCAGTCACTGATCCATCAGTCTCACAGCCTCTTAGTGGCATCCAGAGTCAGGGAACGGGTTTTGTGTGGAATATGGTTGTAGAAGCAGTGAAGCTGAACTGAATCTATGATGTGTTCATTCCTGTAAAAGTGTAAAGCACAATAAGAATATTAAAATTTCTAGGCTAATAATCAAAGACATCCTGCTCTTGTATATCAGTCTGAAAACATAATCAAAAATACTTTTTGGCTGAATATAAGATTGTAAGTCTTAGTTAGATGGACAGTTGTTGCAGTGTAGGGGGAGTCTTCATTAAATTAAAGTTGGTTGATTTTATTTCTACTTTTATCTTTTATTCAGAATTGATAAAACATACAACCCTGTATATATGAAGCAAAAACTAGGGCTATAAAGTTTGTTAAAAAAAAATTGGAAACTGAAACAAAATCTTTGAAGCTGAAAACTAAAGATTTGAAACTCCAACACATTTTGGAAATGAAATGAAAAAAAAA